>VDFB02236094.1:0-10959 GCA_007258455.2 Sequoia sempervirens
TGAAGGATGGACACCAACTATGGAACAATGTCTGAAGCAAAAAGGAAGGCATTTTTGCAAGTTACTTCACATGCCTAGCCTCTAGAAGGATGTTTTTGCAAGGCTGGAAAGTACGGCCCAAGCAAGAACACTAAAATATGAGTGTTGAAGCTGTAGAAACTAGAAGATGATGCCCTGAAGCTGAAACCCTCCAGTCTTTATTGTAAAATACTAAAAAATACATAGAAAATCCTCATTGAAGCACTATAGAACTCTTGAATTGAAGCTCCCATTGTTGCAATCATTCAACTGATCTTTCACAGTCTCAAAATCACAGATCTGTGAAGAGTTTTCATTCTCCAGAGAAAAGAAAACTCTTGAAGCCCTTGTCTCAGAGAAGCAAGCAAAGCCAAAGCCAAGAGAAAAATATCAAATAGTCAAAAGTGAGTTTGATTTTACCTTGGCTTGCATATAAAGCCAAAAAGGCACGCAATTCAAGAGAATGACACCACTTTTCCACTTTAAAATGTATTTAAAATATATTTTCACTTTATTCAATAGTCATTCACTTAAATATTTGAGCACTCATATTATAAAGTGTTTTAATTTCACTTAAATGAATTTAAGTGAAAACTTTATTATAAAGTCAAGTCAACTTTATAATATTCTGTCAAATAAAATTAAAACACTTAATTTCACTAGAATATTAATATCTTGCTCATAACATATCGTATTGACGTGTCGTTAGAAGTTGCCAATCACTGAACTGCTAAGGCCTACTGTGAGCCAATCACTGAACTCTGAGGATGAGAACCCATCAAATAATGCCACTGACCCTCTAACCAGATCATGTTAGCCTACGAGGGTCCAAGATATAAGCTAACTCACAAGCTCTTGAGAACTGACTAGAGTAGGGACATCCATTATTATGCCTCATGATAGTTTGGTGTGACTTGATCTCTTCATTATTTTAATAGATGCATAATTGAACGTGCATCAACTGAAATCATTACTTCTTTTAATACAAAATGGATCTTGGATCCACTTAAGATGATTGAAGGTATGTCTACGATAAGAAACACCTTCCTTTTGACATGATGGCAACCTATTGATTGATTCACTATGAAAAGATGAAGTATGAATTTCTTGACAACTCACATTATGTGTTGCATCTTTTAAATTTGATAATGAAAGTTGATCAACTGGTGTGATTCCATATTGATTTAATGCATCAATAGCATTCTTATCATTGATTTGATCAAGTTGCTCAATTTTCTATCTTTCTTAAAACATCAAAGGTAAAAATGTTGAGCTCTACCCTTGTGGGAGCCACATTTTATCTTGCATGCTATAATTAGCTGAATCAGAACAGTAACAGGACTTGTCCTAAATTTGCACAAGGAATAAACCAGTTAGATAAACAAAGCATATCATAGGTGTGTTTGATCACTCCTTTCTTGTTTTTAGGGACACTTATGTTGTGCTACTATTTTAATGCTTGTTGACATTAGATTACACATTTATGGATGTTTTGCATATAATTTTGATCAGGGTCATTTCATTGCTCTAATGCTTCTTTTATCCAATGCAAGAAACTGGAGGCGGTGAGGAGGTGTCAAGCGAAAGGCGATGGAAGGATCGAAGATGATGCGAGGAGCCAAGCCAATGGGATTCGTCATTCCACCAAGCAATGACGGGTCCGTTTTCATGTTATATGCAATTTATTTTATGTTATCTATATGTGTATAATCTCTTCTTTATAAACATTAGGATAGCTATTCCCTTGGCTTGTGAGGGACATTTATATGCTCATGATTATCAATAAAGATCACATTTGCAATACATATTGGTTCTCTTTCTTATTTGTTTGTAATTGCAACACTGGAATAAAATGCAATCTGTTATTGACAATCTCTTTCATGCATATTAATGAACTTAGCAAAATATGGTTTATCTTTTAATTTTTAAATGGAACACAAAGAATAAACACTAAGTTACCTGATTTTAGCTGGACGCAAAAAATCAAGTAACAAGCCCATCATAAATCGAGGAAAGGCCAGTCATTCTTTAATACTTCACCCTCATAATATTTTTGTGTATCTGCTTCTTGTGAAGCTTACAAGATAAGTCATATTTATTTGCATTAATGTGTTAACTTTCCTGTTGCAGGGCATGTAGAAATTGTAAGAAACGACTCCAAAATGAGAATCCTTACAAATTAGGTAATATTTGACATTCTCCCCTACTGCCATCATCTTGACCTATCTTGCATACCATGTTACAGTTTTCTAGGCAAGTGATATTTATGTCTTTAATAAGAGGATAAATTCAGGTTATCAGCGTACGCATTTTTTATCTGCCTAGTTCATTTTCTCCATCAGTTGTATGCCATAACAGGTCTGATGGTGAAGATCCTGTGCTTGTGTGGGGAAGGGACATGACAGTTTACAATCCTGGAGGGACTAGGATATGTATATGCTGCAGTCTAAGAAGAGTGAGGTATCCAGGGTGATCTCATATACCTTAATGCTAGCCTGCAATGTAAGCATAGATAGGTGGACGGAATGCCAAGCATTGTAAACTTCAAGAGGTACCCCTCCTTTCCTTTCAAGGTAAATAATGAAAATAATACTACCATAATCACAAAATTGTACTCAAGACATCTTCACCAAAGAATCTGACTTCAAAATTAGCATAGCTTGCAACAATATATAAGAAATAAATTACAACTGCATATTAAGATTAAAACATGCACATCCTAAATTTGTTACTGCAGCTAATTACCATAAGGATAAAACAGCTGAAAGGTAGACTCCAAAGTCAATGTATACAGATAAATACCAAAAATACAAGACTCTGTTTGTAACTAAGATATTAGAATAATATTATGAGGAATGGGAAGTCATACAACCTTATTTTCCGAAATATGTAGTCCAAGTCTGTTTTCATTGATTTTAGAAGGCGTGTGTTCTTTGAAAAATCACTTGCAACATCTGCAAAACAATTTTCTGAATAAACGTTGAAATGAGACAGAACTGCATTGCTGTCCTGTAGCCTTCCCAATCTGCAATTTTCATAAGAAAAAATGATTAGCCACAGCTTCACATAAGCCATAAACTAAAGCACAACTACGGCAAGCCTACCAAGAGCATGCGCTATTAATTCATTCAACATATCATTAGAGATATCATAGGCATTAACTCATGACGGAAAGGATGTGTACAAGAAATTTTAAATATAATTAAAACTAAAGGAAAACTGTTATCAGAACAAATTAATTGTCTGTAAGGAAAACAGATTCTGTTAGAATGTACCAAATACTATGTGCATATAATGTTTATTTGTTGTGGTGTATGAACTATAAAATACTAATAGAATTATAGAAATATGCAAGCTAGATCTGTGCCAGAAAAATGTCCAATATCTGCATTCATGCTCTGGTGTTGGTCAGCTGAGGCCATGGATTTTAATTACTTTCTGTGAAGTAACTGTCTTTGAATTTCAATATATAAGCATTCAACTTTTGTTTTAATTTTTCCTGCACAAGTCCATTAATAGTATAAAATGTTTAAATCTCCTGAATTATTTAATATATGTGAACATTCGACATAGGGTGCTGATTGTAAATGTTCAGCTATTTCAAATGTTTTGCAACACTTCTTCATTATTTAAAGAGGAGAAGTCCCTCTCTGCTGAAAGCAATGCGTAAGGAAGGGAAAGGTAAACTAAGATTCCTATCTTTTTGTACTTCAGTGGTAGGACACAAGGGTGCACAAACACAATGCGCCGTAGGTAAGCTTTTCTCTAGTTTCTGCAGATCTTAACTACGACTATTCTAGCTTTTAATCTATCCAATACCTTCAAGGTAAACAGAGCATGAAGGTAAAGGAGTGGGAATGGATTGGTTAGATCACTTGAATTCACCGTCTCCTGAAAATATGGTTGAGGCTTTGAACTCTCGGATATATGCTGGGATAAGGTTGGTACAAGCAAACACTCTTTACGGCAAACTAGATCTGAGACCTGCCAAGGAGGAGGAACCCCTATCCGAGGTATGGGCTAGGAAACGGTTTACAAGAAACAACAAATTGACGATGTCTTGGCCGACAAGCTTTCTAAGGAGGAGGAACCCCTATCCGAAGTATAGATTGAAGGACAATACATTAAACAACAACAAACGATAACTATCAATGACAAATATCCAAGGAGGAGGAACCCCTATCCGAGGAGGGAAATGAAACAACAAGCTATTTGAAACAAGACGTGGAAATAACTCAAATAGGTAGATCAAAATGCAAGCACCTTCTGATATTCTTCTTCAAGCTTCATCAACGAATTACAAAGGTTGGGATAGCAAAGGCACGAAATCATGCACAATTACAATCGACCAACGAACTCTCATCCAAGAGTGAACAAATATCCGCTTTCAAAGTTGTTGGCAACAATGGCGCAGCAATTTTGAATAGCAAGTAAAAGTTAAACAAACAATGAGCCCAAGGCTCTTATTTATAGAACTCAAAGGAGTGGGCAACCCCAAAATCTCCTTGAGTTAACAATGAGTTCTTGCCAATCAATTAGCAGATTTATTCTTAAAAAGAACAAAGGTTAAACACGGAAACTAGCAGTTAAGTAAACTGTAAAGTCAATGGAAACTGCTTGAGTTGAGAAGCCTAAGTCAGCTGGGAAACTACTTCCAGTGACTAAAAGTAAACAGAGTCATTTTGGAAACTACCTTCCAATTGGTGAAAATTAAACTAAGGTGAACTCTAGTAAGTATCCCTCCAAAATAGGCATCCACATTTAGGTGGAGATCTAAGATCCACAAATCATGGAAGCCGATTAGACATCCTTAATCAATGGGATCTGACAATGCATGATTTAAAGGATATGGAGTTAACTTGGAAAGGGGCATCAAGTTAACTCCAATTACATTTAATGTCATCTTGAGTTGACTTGGAAAGAAGCATCAAGTCAAACTCAAGTATCATAAATACCACTTGGAGGGTGTAGGACGTCCTTCTTTGGTGCCTTTATAGCTCACCATTAATCAACAGTGTCTCTATCCATTCATTGACTTCATCAGCCTTTGGGGAGTTAATGCTCTGTAGAATGATGACGTGGCGTCGCAGCATTACCTCACCCGTGGTGAGTTGATTCCCGAAGTCTATACACTGAGGTGCTGCCTCTTCGAACTTGGTTGATAAAACTGCCACCTTAGCCAGCTTGCAACCATCTGGATCATCAAGAAAGGTACCGCGGATAACGTCTCTGAACTAATTTTGTACAGTGACCATCTCGATGTATTCACCTCCCTCGCGCTGATATTCCATGCAAGGGAATGATATCACCAACATTCTTACGAAGTTGATAACAGTGGCGACCACCTGTCTGTAATCAATCAACTCTATTGAATGGGCGTCATAGGCTTTCACCTTGTACGCCAACTGTTCCTTCCAAGCAAAGAGATGTTGCTTGTTTTCCTCGGAGTAGACTGATTGATACGCCAATTGCAAGTCTGCAATTATGCTTTCGTCTTCTAGCCTCTTCTCTGCAATTCTTTGTTCTGATTGCTGGATCTCTGCACGAAGTCCATGCGCTCTATCCCGTAACTGGTATAGATTTTCCAGTATACATCTTCCCTTGAGAACAAACTCTTCCACTTGATCTCTCAAGTGTTTTCTGTATGTTATCAATTGTTGATGATTTTGTTTTGCGGGGAGATCTAACAATCCTGCTGGTAAGGCTGAGACGTTTGGGATGCCACGCATCAAGCTGGTTATGTATGACCTCAGTTGCTGATTTTTAGCCTTTAAGGCTACTTTTTCTTTTCCATCCTTGGCCATTCTTTCTTGTGCGCTCACCGAAGCTATTCTAAGGTCTACCTCCACTTGTCATGTAGTCTTCCCGAGGTTAGGTTTAGACAATGTCTAGTCTTCTACTTGTACCTCGTGTATGCTTTTCTCTACTAGTGGGGCAACAGTCTCTATGATAATTTCACACTTTGCATTCCTCTCTATGTGAACTTGCCTCTTCAACTTCTTCGCTGACATGTCTTGTGGGACATGGTCGAATTTGGTGAAGTCAAATTCATAGGAGGGTTTTTCCCTCTTTCTTCCTAAGAAGCCTTCAAGCCAAATGGAATCTTGATGATCTTCACTACGAGGAATATGAGGCCCTTGAATGCCCGATGTATGAGACTGTGCTGGAGCAATGTCTCACGGTGGCGAATCCAAGTCAATGAGGACTTTGTGATTCTTTACCACGTGATAGTGTTGATATTAGGCGGCTCTGTTGTTTCCATAGCGGGCCGTTACCTTTCTTGCTTCATACTGCTCTGGTTCTACTCGTTTGCGACGCTATTTGCTGCAAGCTCCTCAACTTAATAGCTAATACGGTTGAGAATGTGATCTCTATTCCTTGCTCTGGGGCAGCAATACCCATGGTTATTTCAGGACTATGTGTGGCTTTCTCCACAGGTGTCCTCTGTGTTCTGGGCTTTGTAGGCTTCGACATCCTCATCCCTTGGGGAGGATTGCACCATTGCTTCTGCCTAGGATTCCTTTTTGAAGTGGAAGGTGGTGGAGACTGAACCTATGGCGGCTCTGTTCTGTGAGGTATCACCTTCCTTGATTTCTTGCTGTCGAGATAGAGTTGGCTATTTCTAACCACTCTACTCGTTCTTTCCTCTATAGACGTGTTTTCCTTGGCATACCAATCCACTCTTGGGAGTGGTTGGGAGTCAACTGAATTTGCGAAGAATGAGGGGAGAATGACTTCCCCTTCATCATCGGATAGGCCCTCGATGTCTGCTGACATAAAATCAGCAATTTGCGGGAGTCTGAACCTGCTGTAGTTCCTTCTTCGCACTTCATACTCGTCTTGACAATTTACCCAATAATCTTCCATAGAAGACTTATGTGATGAGTGTTGCTCGAGATGTGCTGCATAGAGCCCTCTGGGATCATAGGATCTTCTCTCAATGAGATACTTGAGATTAAGCCTCACCGTTTCTTGACTCATCATCTTAGCATCTACTGCGAATCTGCATCTATAGAGTCCCATTCCAACGGGAAAGTTAACAGCTGTCTTCTTCTTCAAGCGCAAGTAGACGTGAACTTCAGACAACTGTCTCAGGAATTCCATGAAGACTACCCTATCTGAGGGGTATCTTGGTAGCATGGCGGGGTGACCAATGTAGCCATACACGCGTATGTAGGAGAACGTAGGGAATTGGATGAACCAATCCGCCCAATCCGCCATTGCCTCTCTGGCTACCTGTGAAATATGCACGTGCATCTCATGGTCTAGCTCATGTACGGTGCGCGTAATGAAGTGATCACTCGTTCTTTTGAAGTGTCGCTCCGCTTGAGTAAAATCAAGACGTGTGAAATGCTCGTGAACCTTCTGCACACCTAAGGTTCCCACATTGTTCAATATCCTGAAATCACCTTGGAAGGCAATCAGGTATACTAGGTAAGAGCACATGTGGAACCTATGAGCTTCCAAATACCCAATGATTTGTTGGTGGAGTGTGTCACTAATCAGAGTGGCCCAGTCATAATATTCCCTTTTGCCAATGATTTTTGCAATGACATAATACATCCATGACTGGAATTGATGGCTATCCTCTTCTCCAGTGATTCTATTGAGTAGAGTGATTAACACTGCGTACTCATCTTTACATTCTCCTCATCCCACCAACTTAGGCAAGCTAGCCTTTGTCACTTTTAGCCATTTTTCAGCTATTATCTTTTGACATTTGTCCTTGGCTGTCTCAAATGCCTTCTTGCATTCCGTCATTGATATGACTTTGCTGTTAGGACATGATGGAATATCAAAGCACTTTTCAATATCTGAGGCTTTAGACTGCAAACAATTCTCCCATCTGCTGCTCTGATTTCTCTAGTGGTAGGATTGTAATGCTTGACACAAGCAATTACAAGCTCCACGCTTTGTAACGTGATGGGAATGGATGCGGCTTGTAGCAACCCGGATTCTTCAATATTCTGCAATGTGATCTGATTCATGCCTTCCAGCCGCTCCAAATCAACCACTGGATTTACCTGATGTAAGTTTGTGTCAATTGTTTTCAAGTAATCATGGAATAGTACCATCTTGGTCCCGTATTGTACCTAAGATTATTGCATCTTGAAAAACTCAAAGATTGACTGTAAACTTAACCTTGTTCTGATAACTTTCGAAAACCCCTAAAAATAGTGCCTTGCCGAGAAGTATTTTTCTGGAAAAAATCTGGCACATGGGTTTTGTTCATGCTTCAATGCTGAACAAACCCAGTTCCTAAGAATTTTGATTCTGAAACTTTTTCGTAGAAACCCACAAAAATAGGGGTAGCAAGTTTGTTAATTCTGGAAAATCTGACGAGATGGGTTTCTCTGGAAAATTATGCTGAGTCTACCCAGTTGATCTGATCTGATTTCTCTATTGCCTTTTCTGTAATATGCAAGAAAACCTAAGACAAGAAGAGAGGAAGTAGACAGAAGATGGATTGGAAGTTTTTATCTGACTCCCTGAGAAAATCTGTCTCTGAATCCAATCCTCAAATTAGCAATCTTCTCCTGCTTTAGATCTGCAAGAAATATTGAAGAACGGATGAAAACCTTGTCCAGATCTGTCAATGGCGTCCTTGAGAGCTTACGGCTGTTCTTGATCCTTAACCTGCAATGAAATAATGAAGTAGGACGCCTATACTTAGATTATATAGACTCAAGCCTTAGATCCACAAGTTTGGGGACCTAACTCATGATCAAAAGTGGTTTTGGCTTGATCTGAAGTTCAAAAAGGTGATTTCCACTGATCGTGGAGTGTTTTAGCCAAGTTTAACTCAAAATATCTTGACTTTAGTCAACAACTTGACCTTTGACTTCTTTTAGGCGTCCCTTTTGAGTTTTGCAAGTTTTTTATTATTTTCTCTCTTGAATGACCTCAGTTTGATCCTGAATCTGGCTTGATCTGTTGATCCTGAGCTGCTACTGACACATTCACTGTTGAGTTGGATCTATCCTGAAGAGAAGTGCCTGGTAGACATGATGGTAAAAAGTTGAGTTTAGGGCTTCAAACGAAAGGGCACCTTTTCCAAGAAAGGGCGCTTTTGCTTGTGCCTTGGTAAATTTTCAATCTTCATTCTTCAACTTTTTTTGAAATGACCTCTCATGCTTTGATCTGGATTTCTCGTTGATCAGAGAATCAGATGATCTCGCTTGATATCACATTAGGTAGTTAGCTTCGTTTCGCCAAAGATGACTGGAGTTGGAAAACTCAGTAGTCATCTTAGGGTTCCTTTATTCAAGGGCGCCCCTCATTGAAAAGGGCGCTTTTGTCCTTCAGCATGGTTATCTTCATCTGAAAAGTTGCCTACTTTGATTCTGATTATTTGTTGACTGCCTCATCGGATACTGTGCTACCGATTCGTTGTGGAATCTGCCTGGTGAAGGGCTATTGCGGGAGGCTTTTGGTTTTAATACGGCATCGAGGTCCCGAGAAAAGAAGAGCCTTTTGAAAGAGCTCTTTTCTTTGATGCCGCCGGCGGTCATCTCGATATTTCTTCATGCCTCTTTTCACTTAGGTAAACCAAGCCTTGCATGATCAACTCATGATTGATTTAATTTGTTTGTTTGACGTTTACCGACTAGCAAATGCGCCCTTGAGGATGAGCGCATTGGATGATTCAACGGTTGCATTTGACCTTTAAAGATCTGGCGAAAAGAATCTTTTCAACATATTGAACTTGTCTCTCGCCATTAACGTTTCGAGTTAGTCAAAATTTGACCTTTTTGGGTTTCAGGAATCTCCTTGATCAAACAGCATCATTTTAGACCTTTTTCGCCAGGGTTGCGTCGTTGAAGCTTTTGAAGCTTAGCTTTCAGCACCTGGTACTGGCCAATCTGCCATTAATGGTTGCAAAGCTCCTAACTTTGTTCTTGAAAAATAGAAATAGACCCACCAGAGTAAAACATGCCTTTTGATGATTCTGACTTGACCGATGTGATCGTGAAGCCTTTTAATCCTATCAAAATCATTTTCAATCATTTCTAGGAAGGTCCTATTTTCGGGGGTTTCCCTAAAAATAGGGGCGTAAAACCCTAATTTTCAAATTTTAAATTTTGCACATGTGTTCTTTGACAGAAACCCACAAAGACCCTATGTTTGGTTTGACCTAAAATAGACTTTAAACGACATTTTAACAAGATTTAGCTCAATTTATACAAAATGCCAAAAAAATTATTTTGGGTACAATAGATCAGAAATATAAGCAATCAGAAAATACAACACATGAACACTAAACACAGCACTTTTACCCTGGGAAAACCCCCCTACTCGAGGGAGAAAAACCCAGCAACAATATTCTCTTTATAAATTAGATAAAAGAAGTGCAAAACTTTGCATACAATCAGGCCTTACTCAAGGCTGTGTTTGAAACAAATAATGGAGACACTTCTCCTTATAATGGAACTGCCATTAAGACAGCCTGAACTCTCTTGCTTCTGATAAAGGCAAACGCTTGCTGTTGATAACAGTCGAATATTTGCTGCTGATAAGGTGCGAATGTCTGCTGATAAGATGGCGATCTGCTGCTAAGTTCAAACTCCTTCTTGAGAAAAAATACGAATGGAAATAAGAATGAATTGATGATCAAATGAATGATCATTGCCTTGAATATATACAAACCAAGGTGTCTCTTCATATGCGTCAGCCTCATTTAGAAAACAATGTGACTTTGCATTTGAGTCGGCCCCTAAGATAAATAAATTAATATTTATAGCAAGTCTGACTTGCTTTTATTTATCTTTCATTTATTACATAAATTTGAGTGAAGGATATCACCCGCTGCTATAACATCAACAATGAGGCTTTGACAAGAAGGAGCATTGGTTAAGCTAAAGGGTATTACCAAAAATTCATAATGTCCTTCATGAGTCTTGAAGGCAGCTTTCAGAATATCAACTTCTTTGACATGAATTT
>VDFB02236095.1:0-10895 GCA_007258455.2 Sequoia sempervirens
GTAACAACTAACACCTTTGGAGTATAAGTTGGTACGGACAGCTATGCACACTACGCAATGAGTGCTCTTCAAATTAGGAGGGAAGCTCCCTCATTGTGCTTAACAAAAATGCTTGTAAAGGGAAAAGTAATCTAAACTATCTCCTGTCTTTTTGTCTCAGCTGTAGAGGTACAAGGCTTTCACGAAAACTCTATACATTGCAGCTAAGTATTTTCTGGTTTCCCAGATCACTAACTACAACTAGGCTAATTGCTTAAATCTATCCAATTTCCTCAAGAAAACAAAGCATGAGGAAATGGAGCAAGGTTGACTATCTGACGATAAACAAGTGTAGATTTTCAACTTGAAGGCAAGGTGGCACATCTATTAGCTCAATCTAGACAAGTTTATTGGAAACAACATCACACGATAAACTAAGTACGGATTCTCAACTTGAAGGCAAGGTGGCACGACTATCAGCTCAATCCGAATAAGTTTATTGTTCACAACAACACACGATAACCAAGTGCAGATTCTCTACTTGAAGGCAAGGTGGCACAACTATCATCTCAATTTGAACAAGTTTATTGAACACAAAACAGATTTGATCTTAACTAAGGAAAGAATTCACCATTACAATTGCATGAAACCCTATGTGGCATAACAATTCATCATAATAGTAAAAACGCATGAATAGATACAAAAAGAGCAATATTGAGGGCAAGGTAGGCACAGCATATATTTCTCTCTTGTGCAAAAGTTATGTACAAATGAGCAAAAACTCTTATTTATAGACATCAAAAGGTGTAGGGAACCTTAAAATCACCTTGAGTCAACTACAGTCTTGTAATGCATGTAAGTTTTATTGCTAAGCCCTAATAAAGCAAACTATACAGTCAACTGGAAAACTACCATTAGTTAACCGAAACATCTAATCTAAAAATGGACAATTGTGCAAAGCATGCACGTCCTTATTGAAAGCATGTTAACTGGAACATTACCATCAGTTAACGTAAATCCTAAATACAACTCCAAGTGAATAAAGCTGATCTCAGAATAGATATGCATGAGATGTCATGTCCCCTTCTAGTTGACATCTCTCAGAGCATATGATTAGCCTATTATGCGACCCTCGTAGGCTGATAGGATGGATAGAGGGTCTTGATGGAGCTTGGCTTGGCTTCAGTTGTCAGAATTTTACCAGTTGGCTTTCGTTCGGGCTCATTCGGACACCATTTGCCTGAGTTGCTATTTTTAGCAGTATTTGGCACTCAGCGAGGCACCCCTGCTATTTTTAGCAGTATGGATTGATCATGTGCAGAATCTTTCACTTAGTCACCAGCTTCAGACGGTTCGTAAATCGGACACATTTCGAGGGAGATATTAATATTTAATTGATTAATTAAAAATTAATTATTTTTGGAGCTTATATTATAAAGTTATAATATTTTAATATTATAACTTAAGTGAATTACTGAAGGGGGTCGCCCATCATGGAAGGGGCCATTTTCGATTATAATTTATAATTAAAAATGTGATCGAAGACTATTGAAATAATTAAAAGAAAGTTCGAATTTATTTTAATGATGCCTTTGTGAAAGAATTTGCACTTTTGAGGAGATATAAGGGTTTCATTGGAATTCGAGCTGATTATGATATGGAATATTGAAATTTGATCAAGTTTTCTTCCGGAGAACGAAGCCTAGGGTTTCTGTTGTCTACAGACATTGGAGAACGAGCCATCTTCAGTGTTGCGATTCAGAGGCTGTGAGATACCAGCTGATCTATTGCATTACAGAGAGATTTCTTCATACAGAAGAGATCACAGAACATTCACAGAATATTAATCTTCAGGGTTTTCAGAGTGATATTCTTCCAGCAGGGATTCTTCAGTCTATGCGCCTAGTTCACTAAGATCTAGAGATTTGAGAGGGGGCCGTACCATTATTCATTTGCTGGCTGCTGTCTCAAGGCCGTACCAATCTGCAGCAGGGCCGTACCATTGAATAAAGCCGTACTTTTCTTTATTGAGCAAATTGCCATCCCTTTTGCCAATCTGAGTTCTTCACTGGAGGCGCCTATCTTTCTAGCATCATCAGCAGACAATAACGGAGGGAGAAAGGTGGATATTCATCTCAGCCGTACTTCTTCTTGAGGATTATTTATTGCTGCAATACCAGGTTCTTCATCAAATAAAGCATTGCTTTTTAATTCATCTGTTATCAGATCTTTTGTAAATCGCTCCAGTAGATTAATTTACTGATTGGCATCATTAGTTCTCATATTTTCTATCAATATTGGCACTGTATGAATTTATTTGAATTTTCTATCAAATTCTTGCAAAATCGCATTCTCTCTTAATACATGCAAAAACACCAAAAAAATCAAAATACACCAAAACAGTCAAAAAACACACAATTTCGGAAAACAAGGGAAACAAGGGTTTATACAGTGGTATCAGAGCTAAATCTTGCCATCCTGAGGGTTTAGCAATCTTATGCAGCCACAAGAGTTTGGGTCTCACAGGTATTATACTCGCAAGAGAGCCTTGATTGACAGGCAACAGGGTTCGATCCGGCAGCCGGGAAACATGGCTGACAGAACAGATATTCCTAGAACAGAGATTCCTCATAACCCTAGAGATCAGGACGATGCAGAGGTTTTAGACACTCTCAGAGACTTACGAGCAGGTCAACGGCAGTCTAATGATGTGCTACAGCAGTTGGCAGTGGCAATCCAGAGGTTAGGGACATCGAGGAGACCGTCACCACATCGTGACGAGGACAGGAGTGATGCAGGATCCCGAAGAGCACCTAGGACTGTTTCACGGACGGCAGACAGGCCCACTAGGCCTACCTTTATGAGACAGGAGCCCGATGAGGCTATTGCAGGTGAGGAGCATGAGGAGTTGTTCGCAGATACACTTATGGCAGCGAACAAGGAGTGGGAGTTAGTACCACCTGATGTCAGAGAGAGGATTACCTTTGACAGATTTATTACACAGAGGAGAGAACATCACAGAGGTCGACATGATTGGAGACCTAGATACCAGAATAATGATCTGAAGCATGCTACAAACAGGCTCAATCTAGCGATGTTCGATGGTAGTGGTAAGGTTACAGCTCAGGCCTGGATCAGTAAGCTAGAAACGTTCCTCACATTGCGTCCGATGGCTGAGAAAGATGCTATCAGATATGCGACATTGCATCTTGAGGGGGTAGCTTATGACTGGTGGCACCACGGGATGGTGACACTTCAGCATGATCGGATCACCACATATCAGGAGTTTGTTGACAGGTTGGTGGAACGATTTGACAGGAAGGATCCAAAATCCTATTTTAGAGACTTGGCTCAGTTGAGACAGAGTGGCAGTTTGGAGTCTTATATTGGTGACTTTCAGAAGTTATCAGTTATGGTTCCTAATATTTCAAAGAGGTGACTTGTAGTGCTCTTCATGGAGGGACTGATGGAACCATTGAGAGGTTGGATCAAAGCCTTTGATCCTCCTTCGTTACAGGAAGCTATGAAGAAAGCACGTAGCATGGAGTTGGCAGCACCATCCAGTAGATTCAACTCCAAAAATAATTCTTCTTTCAGGGATAATAAGGGCTTCAACAGAAACAGAGAGAAATTAGATTTTAACAAAGAAAAATCAGATTTCAAAAATGATTCAAAGGGAAAATCAGCAGCACCACCTTTGGATCGAGAGGCTCTTAATGATCTACGCAGGAAGAAGTTTTGCTTCTATTGCAAAAGGTCCCTATGATGCCAATCACGATTATCCTTTGAGGCCTAAGGGCAAGGCAAATCGAGTGATGTGGGCTTATTACGAGGATTCGGAATCAGAAAATTCCGAACAGCAGGAGAGTTCTGAGGAGTCAGAGTCGGAGGCTTCAGAGCCTAAGGCAGAGGCAGAGTCAGAGCTTCAAATTCAGGAGGCACGCCTATCTAGCATTCAGCAGGAAGGTTCATTCAGGCTTCGTGGAGTTTTGGCAGGACAGAGGGTCATTACCCTTCTTGACACAGGAGCCACACATAATTTTATCGATGCTAGATTTGTGGAGAAGCGCGGACTCATCACTGAGGAGTTCGAAGGCATTAGGGTTAAGGTGGCCGACGGTTACACTCTTAGGTGTGAACGCATGATTAAGGATCTCCCCTTGCGCTTGAACAACTATGAGTTCAAGGCTGATTATTACGTAGTGAACATGGGGGATATCGATTTAGTCTTGGGCATGAAGTGGCTTCATTCCCTTGAGGAAGTCACTCTTCGTCTCAAGGACATGGAGATTTGTTTTGATGTGGATGGGAAGACACATATTCTAAAGGCAATTCGGGACAGCAACATCAAAACTGTTTCCTTTCGTCGGATGGAGAGACTCATGCGACACGACATGGTAGAGTGGGCTGCCGAGTGCACATTGGCACCTTTACAGGAGGGACAGCAGAAGACTGAATATCATCCTGACATTCAGCAATTGAGAGTCAAGCATGAGAACGTATTCAGTGATATTCCACCAGGGAGACCTCCAGACAGGGGCATTGAGCACATTATAGAGCTCGAGGAGGGCGCTAAGCCAGTTATGATCACTCCTTATCAGCATCCTAAGCGGTTGAAAGATGAGATCGAGAGAACGATCAAGGAGTTACTTGCTATGGGTCACATTCGACCTAGCAAATCACCATTCGCTTCTTCAGTTGTTCTGGTGAAGAAGAAGGATGGCACCCTCCGCATGTGCATAGACTATAGAGTCCTGAACAAGAGGACTATCAAAAACAGGTATCCAATACCTCGTATAGACGAGCTTATTGATGAGCTCCATGGTGCATGCTACTTCACGAAGATAGACTTAAGGTCAGGGTATCATCAGATCAGGGTTCGTGAACAGGACATTAAGAAGACTGCATTCCGTTGTCATTGTGGACACTTTGAGTTTGTGGTGATGCCATTTGGGCTCACTAATGCGCCAGCGACATTTTAGTCCACCATGAACAGGGTCTTCCATTCACTGCTGAGGAGATTTGTACTTGTCTTCTTCGATGACATTGTTATATACAGCAGGACTTGGCAGGAGCATTTGGCTCATCACGGAGCCGTGCCGGTATTTTGGAGGAGTTAAGCGTGGCCCGAAAATTATGGCTATTTGAGAATGGCCAGTTTGCTACTAAGATCCTATACCGATCTGTGAAGGGCTGGATGGATCTGAAGATCCGTGCACAATATAAGCCCGGCTTCTCGAAACCCAAACCTTACCGCAGTACTTGAGGGATTTCTTTGGTTTGTGGGTTTCACAGAGTAGATTAGGTGAATGGTTATTCACGACATGCAGCACCTATGACGGACTTGTTGAAAAAGGGTGCTTTCTGTTGGACTCCTGAGGCACAGGAGTGTTTTATGAGGTTCAAGGAGTTGATGACCACGTGCCCGGTGTTGGCACACTAGGAGCGCCTACGTGCAGGCGTACCAAATCCCAAAATTTGCTGACTAGGCTGGATAGATAGATAAAATGATTAAGCTCAATAGCGGTAGAAGACTTGAGCGTGAGCGAGGCTCATCGTAGAGCCTAAAGGCTAGAAGCCTCTAGGCTGTGGAAATACAACGAAAATTGTTTGTTAGTCGCCCGAGTGAAATTCGTGCTTATTAGAATCGCCGCCCACGACGTCCAGGATTGGCGAGCCGAGGATGGTGCATCGAATAGGCTAAATTATGCCCGATGTTAGGGAAGACTCGTGCGCATTTCGCCACATCACGGAGGTTCTTTAAACCCGGCCACGAGAACATGCCTGCCAGGAACAAAGCGGGCTGAAGCGTGAAAGCGCTCCATTTTAAGCTGATCTTTGGATGACTGCCACCGGAGTTCTGAAACTCGGATGACTACGTTTGACATCTCGTTGGATAAGCAGACTAGTTGAGAACAAATTGACTGTATCCGCCATCAAAAATGCCAAGATTTACCCCCTCTTCAAGATGGGCGCCCTCAGGCTAGAGGCGCGCTTTTCACTGAAAAGAGCAAATTTCTCACATTTGGAAATTTAGGAATTTCAACTTCTGTCGTTATTTGCCGGAGCTGTGGGTCTCGAAAAGCTTTGCTGGATAGCTCGACGGATAGTCAGACTGATTCTGAAGAGATTGACTGGATGCTTGAACATTTTAAACAAGATCTTGACCTTCATCAAGCTGGGCGCCCTTGGGCTATACTTGCACTTTCTGACTTTTCCTTTGAAAAATCTTCATAAATTGATCACTGAAAACTATGTCTCGATCACTGAAATGACCGTGTGCAATGTGAAACGCCGTCGTGAGATGCTCCTCCACCGTGAAAACTCTATTCTGAGTCTCTGCTTCAGGCTCTGTTCAATAAAACTGACTTTGATTGACAAACTATTGACAAAAACTCCATGCTTGATATTGCCCAAAACTGTGTTTTACAACATTTTAACAAGATTTAGACTTTTAAATACAAAATGCCTTGATGAAGCAAAAAATTTGGTTTGGGTACAACATTAGGCTCCGTCTGGTGACCATGTCGGATACCTACGGCATAGGAGAACCTAAGAATCTCAGTGTCAAGTAGACCAGTGTTTAATAATTGGGCATTGGAGTCAGGACTTTCCCTAATCACCTAAAACATTTGGAGTTTCCTAAAAACCTAACCTAGAAATCACCTAAAACAAGACTACCTAAATCACCTAAAACACGACAAAACATCACAAAACGGGGAAATACAATACAACATTACGATAAAGCATAAAAATTACTTACAAAATATTTACAATATTACTCCTCCCCCGGAGGGTTGAAGTGCTTAAGATATTGCCCGCTATAAGGAAGCGGGAAGAGCCTTCCATCCTGATGTGAAAGAATATAAGTATTCTCTCCAGCTGATTCGTGAATCTGGAAGGGCCCTAACCATAAGGAATCAAATTTTCCATGCATTCCTTTTAGCTCATGCCTTTTGTCCCACAAAAGGACTTGATCTCCGATTTGAAAGTCTCTGTAACGAGCTTTCTTATCAAAAATTCTCTTCACTCTTTCTTGATGTTGAGTGATCTTATCAACAACCTCTGTCCTTTCTTCTTGAAGTTTCATCAGAAGCAATATCCTCTTCTGAATAGGATCATTGAACTCTTCATCTTCCACTGCAGATACCAACTGTAAAGCAGACAGCTCCAATGTAATGGGTAGAATGGCTTCTGTACCATACAAAAGTATAAAAGGCGAGGTGCCAATAGCTCTTTTAGGAGTTATACGATCAGCCCAAAGAGCGTCGTATAACTTAGTATGCCAAGCTCGTTGATTTGACTCAACCAACTTGCGTATAATTGTGACAATGTTCTTATTAGAAGATTCAGCCTGTCCGTTACCCTGAGGGTAATAATCTGATGAATGAGACAACATGATGCCGTGATCAAAACAAAAACTTAAAATCTCCTCTGACGAGAAGCAAGTAGCATTATCAGTCACAATTTTCCGAGGAACTCCGAAGCGAGAAATAATATTCTCCTTTAGAAAACTGCAAACCACTTCGGACATAGCTCGTTTAGTAGGAATTGCTTCAACCCATTTTGTAAAATAATCTGTCGCTGTAAGGACAAAGACATGCCCCTTACTGGAAACTGGATTGACAGGTCCTACAAAATCAATAAGCCCACTGCTGAAATGGAGCATCAACGACAACTGGCCTGAGTGGAAAGGATGCCAATTTCACTTTACCAGCAAATTGCTGACATAACTGACATTTGTACACCCAATCATATGCGTCACGAAACATAGTTGGCCAATAAAACTGTGCTCGTAGAATCTTAAATGCAATGACCCTCGATGAAAAGTGTCCTCCGCACGCCTGATTATGAAAAGCTTCTAACAACCTTCGCTGCTGATCCTTTCCGACACATAATAGGAAAGTTCCGTCAAGGCCACGCTTGTACAGAACGTTGTTAACTAGCACGAAATTCTGTGCTTTCAATTTCAATGTTCTTTTCTGCTGTTTGTCCATGTGATGTGGACATTCTCCATACGTTGAATAATACCATAAGGGTGTATACCATTCTTCTGCAGAATTAACTAATAAGACCAAAGGAAGGTCTTCTTCAACCTCTTGGTTTGAACCAATTCCACCATTTCTCTTGAACTTGCGATCTCCATCTTCCGCCAATAGTCTGCAAAGCCCTTGCCCACAAACAAGCTTGGTTGGCTTAATCTCCAGATCATATTCTTGAACTCTTGCGATCCAATTCCCTCTTTTCGTGCCCATCTCCTGCTGAGTAAGCACACTTTTGACTGCTGGATCGGTGACATACACCGTAGTCTGTGAATTCAAAAGATAAAATCTGAAATTCTTGACAGCTCTGACAACAGCATAAGCGTTCTTCTTGATCTGGGAATAACGCATCTCAGCATCTTTGAAATTAGCACTCATAAAAGCAATAGGAGATTCACCCTCCTCACTGAGTTGCTACGTCAAAATGGCAGACAATGAATGTTCTGACGCATAACAACAAAGAATGAAATCCTTCTGAAAGTTAGGCCGAACTAACACTGGTGCATTAGCAATAGCTTCTTTTATCTTAATAAAGGCCTGCTTGCCTTCGTCCGTCCACACGAATGTAGACGTCTTCTTCATCATTGCTGAAATCTCCTTCGTCAGCTCTGAGAAATCAGGTACAAATCTTCGGACAAAGTTAACTTTACCGAAAAATGAATGCACCTGCGTTTTGCTTGTAGGGAGAGATAGGTTTCTGATTGAATCCACTTGATTCGGATCTATTCTGGTACCTTCTTTGGAAACGATATGACCAAGTAATTTGCCCTCCGTCATCGCAAAGATTATCTTCTTTGGATTCAAAGATATTTTATGATACCTACATCTCTCGAACACTTTCACAAGATGTGAAAAGTGATCACTCCGTTTATCTGAAAAAACGGTTAAGTCATCAAGATAGACGACTATGATCTTATTCCTAAGATCCCCAAACGCTAAATCCATGGCTCTTTGAAAAGTAGCACCGGCGTTGATAAGGCCGAAAGGCATCCTCATAACCAAACATTCCCCGGTGGTAGAAGGCTGTCTTACGGTTTGATCCTCTGTGCTACTGTCCGGAACCTGTGGAAAAACCATAAAAGAGTGATAGCATTTTCTGATCAGTAGCTATGCTCCATGATGGTAAAGGATAATTATCTTTTAAAGGTGGCCAGTTAAGTTCACGGAAATCCAGCGCTTGATTCTGATTTCTCCATTCTTTTTTTGCTGAGGCGATGTGTTTGACTTGGTGGAGTGATGAATAGGAAAAATTATTCTGGAGTCCACCATCTTCTGAATTTCCGCGTAGATAGTATCTTGAATTCGCGGATTATAATGTCTTTGTTTCTGCTTGAAAGGCTTCACTTCAGACTTCAGCGGAATTGTGTGAGACAATTCAATGGGTGTGAAGACCTTTAAATCTTCATATGTCCAGGCAAAAACATCCTTGTACTGCTTGAATAAGGCGATAAACCTCTCAGTTTCTTCAGAAGTGCAACATTTGCCCAAATTCACAAGCCGAGGCTTGTCTTCAGTACCTATATTGACTTGACTATATTCTGATGAAGTATTCACCCCTGACCTCTTCTGATCTTGGATGTAACGATCATGCCTATCAAAAATATCCTCTAAGGATACAAAACCTTTAGGAATCTGATTTCCTTTCAACTGTATGATTCCAGATTCTATAACCTCGGATTCTTCAGTAATTGACTCTTTGTGAGGAGTTGAACTCCCTTCAAAGAACAATTCCTTGTAGTTGTCTCCCATAACGAGAAATTCTTTGATATCTTCATCATCACTGAAGACTTGCCAGTTGTCTGAATTATCAGGAACAGCTGGTCTATAAATAAGCTCAATAGCAAATGAATTCTGACGAAAGTCAGAGTTAGGCATAAAGGCGGCTGAAGCGCAGGCGCATCGGCGCTATTGTTCATTCTTGGAAATATATTTGATATTAAATACGTGATTGTTCGATTGCATTCCATACTCTCTGCTGTAGTTAGGTGATTCTTTCTAACAAACTGCTCGACACGCTTCTGATCAGCGCATCTCCTTCAACCCAGGCGGCTTGATCCCCATCTTTTCGCGTTTTGAGACCTAGCTCATGTCATGATATTAATGAGTACAATCCAATTTAACCTATACTAACACAAAAGGATATAAACGACCTTCGGGAGAGATAATCACTACTCTCGCTCCGGAACCTGAAGTCGAACAACTGCCATCAAACTGCATCGTCCACATCTCTGATTCTTCATCTGACAATTCGGTGGAAAAAGCAAAATTCTGACAATCATCTGTCACTTCAGACACCATAGCATATGTGCCTGGACCTGTGTCTTGATACAACACTTGAGCATGTGGGTCCTGGGACTTCACCACTGTAAACTTTGATTTGGTTTCCGGCTCTAACTTGAAAGTACCTTTCTTCAATGGGATTGTCGCGAACGACCAATCCATTTGTATTTCTCCTCCAAGATCCTTGCAAAAACTTCTACTAAGTAACATCCCATAACTGGTAGGAATATCAGCGCCTAGAATAGTCATCATAATCTTCTTCTCTGGACACGATGCTAGCCTCACTTGCGCATCTTTGAGTTGACCAACTAACGGCACCGGTTTGGACTCAAGTGAATAACACTTTTCTTGAGTCGGGGTGCACGAAAGTCCCAACGCATTCATAATTTGTAAGGGCATTATGTTGTCTGAAGCTCCACTGTCAATTATGCAATTGCTCAGCTTGAAACCTCCTATATATAAAGATATATAAAATGGCCTCGGCTTCTCTTCTGCAGGAACTGAGGATTGTAGCAATGTCATCTGAACGACATTCTTCTTCTTAAGAACATTCAAGATCCTATCCAACTGCTCTGGATGATCTTGTAAATACTC
>VDFB02236097.1:0-65708 GCA_007258455.2 Sequoia sempervirens
CCCCAATGGGATGAGGTTTGAGGCATTTGAATAGGTCTTTTTTATGCATTTCTTTATCGTTTTGTTTAAATGGCTTCTTGGTTAATGGTTTTCAAAAAATCATTGGGATTGTAGCTTAGTTAGTTAAATATTGCTTAAATTTGTATGGATCTAGTGTATTTAGCTATTACTATGATTACAATCACAACATCCACCTAAATTTCAAACCTCTTCATCTATCAATCCTTTGGTACATGTTATCCTGATTCTCCAATCCCCAATGCTTCAATCCTTGGCAAGCAGTATGAGTTCTTCCTAACCCTCAAAACCCAAAAATATTCAAAACACCTAAGTCCCTTGCATTTGTTAGAATTTTAGAGTTCTTCATTCCTCCATCTCTTTTGGACTTTTCATATTGATCATGATTTCCTAGAAATTCTAAAACTCTATTGATTCCTCTATAATATTTCTTAAAGTTGGATTTTCAACTTTTCTCATCCCTCAGTATCAAATTTCTTTCCCCCCCTGACAAGTTGTTCGAAAAAGGCTTGATGTTCAATGGATATGTGTTGTTGGGATATCAAAGGTGGATGTTCCTATATCATGGGCACAATAGGTAATAAAATCAAAGGGATGTCAATGACTTGATGGTCTAACAAAAAAAGAGTGATAAAGGTTTATATTGAGACATTATAGGATTTTATGTTGTCATCCCTATGGCAAGCATGTAAGGTAATTTTGGTGGTCTGATGGACAAGCAATGGATTGATACTATGATGGATCTGCTTTACTTTTGGTAGAGGTTCACAAATTTCAATAGGAATTCTCAAAGGGTTTGAGCACTAAACATGGTGGCATTGAGTGCATTAACTTACCCACCAACCCGTCCCTCCTTTTTTAAGAAAATGAATGCCAGAGATGATGCCTATAGAAGGGGGATGGCCTCTTATACTCATTGGGAACACAAACACATGGTTCATGGAAAATTTAGGTTTAAAATATGGAAAAAATCTAACAAGAAGACATGGTTGCCAAGTTTTTAGAGGAAAAATATTGTTGATTTCTAGGGCCCCTGTGCAAGTCTACATGTTTCCCTTTTGAGGCAACTTGAAAAATTATATATACAATTTAAGTTTCATTTTTCAGGAAGAATGGCATTTTTGGACTAGAGAGGGGAATAACAGAAAGAAGAATCACATAGCAAAACCATAGGGTTCATAGATTCAAATCTCAGTATGTATTTTGTTATTGTAATGATCTAGGTTTATCCCAAGTATGTAATAATACATGTAACCATTATAAATTGAGTGATTAAAGGAAAATTCAACCTTAATTGATTATCTCCCTATACACAATGTACATTTCTAGATGTGTTTCTGATTAGTTGACCAACCAGATGACTGTAAAATCCCTAAAAATGTGAAGGTATCTTCGTAGAATAATATAAAAATGTATGGGCATGTTCATGGATCACTAAGTAGATCTATTTATTATTATATAACTATCAATTGTTTTCTTGACTGTATGTGTAGAGCCTAGCTTTCTTATGCATTTTGAAAGGCATATTTTTGTGATATCTTCACAACACCTTGATTCCAATTATTATTGCATGTTTGAATGGATTTGGAGACTATGTCGCCCAAGAGGATAAAGGAACCATTTTGTTACTTACTTTTTCTCCCCATTGTCCTCTACATACTCAAAATACATAAATTTAAACATCTTTTCAATTTTATTAGTTATAGTGTGTTCCAACTTCCATGTTTGAATGTCCATAACATCAAAGGGGTTATCATAAAACATATTCATTGATGATTGTGTAACTAATCACTTTTTTAATAATGTGCTTAAACTTGAGTCTCCCAAACTAGCATGTGGGCACAAAGTGACAATTGAAATAGGGGGCACTATGCAATGGGTATGGTTTGTGTTAGGGTAAGTTTTGTGCTCCTAATATAATTTCTATTACAATACCTTAGGGAATCCACCCTTGGTCTTGCAGAGCCAGAAGAGAAGGAGGTCTTACCCACCTCAATAATTAGTGCTAAATTTCCCAACCTAAACATAGGCTTTGTGGATAATCTTCCTAGGTTTGTCACCTCTAGCACCTGAAATATTGTCCAACCTTAGGGATTTGGGAACTACAACTCAAATCACAAACAAAATCATAGAAGTCCTTTGTACGCTTGAATATTTGGCATGGATGGTTGTTATGTGGATGGATTGGTGGTGTTGTATTGATTCATAATTATAAATGATGGTTTATCTTTTTTATTTGGAGATCTTGGCTGTACGTTATTCTTTGGATTTGTTGGCATTGTAGTTGAGTGTGTTTGGACCATAGGTTAATTTAATTTAGGATATGGTTATAATAATTTCATGTGTATCTTCTTAGTATCATAATTCAATGGGATTTGTGGTATTCATATGAATTCATCACTTGGTGATGGATGATCTTCTATAGTGGTTATTGGTGTCATGGAAACATTATTAGATTAGGATTATTTTATATAGTGAAAATACTTTGACATCTTGAGTTTCCTTAATAGGAGATGGTTGTCTTCATGTGACTGGAGATGGTTGACATCTTAGTTTCATATGGATAAATATTGGAGCCTTTTTTGAGGTTTTAGTTTATGTCAAGTGTTAATTTTGATGGGGATCCTTGGTTTAGAGGATGCTTTGGTATTTTTCCATGGTGGACCCTTGATCACGTGTAATGTTTTTTTCATAATATAGGTTCTCTTGGGAGTAGGATTGTTCATTGGAGCATATAATCTTCATGAAAGAAATTTTAGATCATGTTATGATGTTTTCTTGGATTTTGTTGACATGATAGACAATTATTTTGGTATTGAGTAAATTGGTCATGTTCTTGGGAGCTTCATGAGAGTGTAGTGTTATATTTGGCTCAAGTAGCATGGATTGGTAGATTATAGGTTCTTATGGATACATGGAGACTTAGGTGAGGTTGGATTTATCTTAGGCTTATAGACAATTTAGTTTGATAACAATGGGTCCACAATCCTAGAACTTCTTCTTACTTCAAGACAAGGTATATGTCATCAAGAAAGCAAATAATGAGGTTCATCAACATATTGTAGATGGTTTAAGACCTACTTTGAGATTGGATAATCTCTCCTACATTTTGGAATCAACTTAAACCCAAAAGAGTGTTTCCAAAGGCAACCTAAATAGGTTTATACATCAAATAAAATATAACATGACTATGATAATCAACAATTATACACAAATATACACTTGAACCCAAAATTTGTCACTAGTTCAAGATCAACTAGATGCATATGACCTCTATATAATTAATAATACACCTTGCACATGCACCTATAGATATCAACATCATTATAATCCCCTAATATGTTTTCATTTGCCATTTCCATGCATAGTGGAAAGGTGTGTTTGTGATAGAAATGATTCTCTAATGATTTATCACTCTTGGTTTACTAAAAATGTTTCCCTAGTTTATATTACTAAACCATTAATAGCATGCATAAAATCCTAATCTAACCCATAGCTAACCAAATATGAAGTTATTTAAATGAAAGTATTTGATCTTGAACCAATATGGAATAGTGTCTACTTAATTGGGAAATATAGTCATGAACAATAAAGAATAATGAGATAAATATTGTAAAGCATCAACAAAATCATATTTGCGCTTAAATAGAAACCGAAGATTATAAATCTACAATAGACATGGTTAATGATCTATAAATATAACCACAATGACCCATATGGACTAAAGAAATGGTTATTACAAAGCATTTGCAATAAATTATGTTTTATCACATACACACCAAACCCTCATTACATTTGTGCCAACAAATGTGGTAAGAGGAAATACATAATTACGATTATACATACCATAATTGTTATTCCCTTGAATTATTATAAATAGTCATGGATATATATCATTATAATAGATGTACAATATAAAACTCTTCCTATGCTATTACAAATCATATCCCCTTATTCATAATTCAAATTTTCAATGTTTGATACCCTAGAATACTTTGAAAATTTTACTAAACCCAATAATTAGTTTGATGACCAACCATTTGAATGAACAATAAACCGATATGTAAATTCATCATTTTAGTACCCAACTTGCAAATAGGAGCCTTAAGATGATAAAAACTTGGCTATCATGAAAAAACTCATCATCCTCTACTCATAATCATCTACACATCATGATTTTTGTATGCAAACACAAGAAAAGTACCAAGAAATGAGTTAAAATATCATGGGAAGCAAAGAGGAACATCATTCAAATTTATAGATCACATTTTCATTAATAATGCCTCTATATCTAGAGTGACATTGCATGAGAGAGTCCAAGAAATTCATTGCATGCATTACTATGGGAGTGTGTGAAGAGAATAGTCTTAGAAATCCCATCTCTATAATAAATATAATACAAGTAGTGACTATCTTTTATTTTCTTTGAATTAACCCCTTTTTTATTAAATAATAATTTCTAGGCATGATCCCATTTGATCTAATAGCTAAAAAGATTCATCAAATCATTAATGGTATTATGGGTCATTTTGATTTTTATCATTGTAACTTGCAAGTAAATTCATTCCCTTTTAATTAATAGAGGTTTTTGGGTGGGAGAAACCCTAATATGGAAAGTTATAATGTCATCCCTAATCATAAAAGGTCTTGTAGGTAAGGAAGTAGGTGAGTTTTAATAATAAAATTTGTGAGAGTTCTAGAGTTCAAAGGTCTTGGATACCTCATACTTCATGCCTTTAGTTGAGGTGCCAAGGATCATGGGTGATAAGGAACTCATACCATTTAGGTATGTAAAATAAGGAAAGTCCAAACAGACAACTCTTGAAAGGTAAAATGCTTTAAAATATTGGGGATCAAGAGTCACACACACCTCAAAATATGTACTAAGATGATGGGGAGGGAAAAAGTCTAATTCTGAAGGATTTCTTATAAAAATATTTAGGATTCAAGGGGTCAAAGTTAGCAAAGAAAGAATGATATGAAGGTAAATTCTAAAATTTTGATAAATATACTTAGGAAACTCTTCAAGGGTAGGGAATTAAGAATTTGGGGATGACACAAAGGTTTAGAGAAGGGGAATTCACTACTCATGAGTCTCTTTATTCTCAAGAGAATCCCAAGGGGAAAACTACCCTAAACTACCTCAAGGAATAGAGCAAGAGTGTTTGAATCAGAAAGAGAAATCCATAGAGTTTTTTTAGACATACTGATGGGCTCTCGGCCAAAGGATGGTAGCACAAAACAAGGATGACAACATGACGCGCTAGAGTCCTAGAGGCACACTGACGTCTCATACAAACCAAAAATTGAGCTTATCATAGAAAATAACTAAATGACTACCAACAATCAAATTTATAAGAAATCTTAAGATGTGGGAAAATAAAAGAATGTGATAGGACTGCAATAAGGTAAAGTAGATGAAAGAACTGAAGATGATGAAGAAAGTGCTCACAACAAATCAAGCGATGACGCTTCTAGGAAGGAAATATCTTCAATACCTGCGTACATAAGATTGAGAGAAAATTTGGGGTTGTATAGGAGTTTGCCTCAATCAAACCCCTGTTTTGGTGTTCCCACCTCCATGAACAACCAAATAGATAGATAAAGTGAACAAAGTAAGCAAATATGAAGTGATAAAAGGAATCCTCACTCAAGGAGGAGATCTCGTATCACAAAATAGAGATGCAATTGATAAGGGATGTGAGAAATCTCAAGATGCTCCAAGATACAAGATAAGTAAGATATCACATGCAAGGCTTAAGGAAGCCAAGGAAAGAGACAAGTTGTGCAACCCAAGAGAGCTTGAAAGTGTCATTGGAAGTTGTAGAGAGCTATGCAAGCAAGATACCAAGATAAAGAGAAGAGGAAAAGGCCAAAGCAAAAGCTAGAGAGTTCCAGAAGACCAAATAGATTAAAAAGATAACAAATGTTAAAGAGAGGAGAGGAGGTACAAGAACCTTCCCAAGCCATTACAAGGCGTCATAGGTCGTTACCACTAACAAAAGGGGTCGACAAGTTCCAAACATGCTCGGAAACAACCATTTGAACATTGGAATGTCACAGGATGCTAGTTCCATGCACAGACATCCATGTGGCATGCTAGTGTCCAAACACATCATGCTCCAAAACAACAAGAATGAAAAAAGCACAAGGTTCGATGTGAAGCTCATGTGCAAAGGTAGTTGTTGAAAAGGGGTCTTGAACATCCTAAGAGGGGAAAAAGGCTGATGTAGGGGCTAAAATGAGCCTACACAAGTTTTAAGGGATTGGAAACTAAAATGGATACAAGAATGTATGTGAAATTACAAGGGGTGAAATTTTACAACATTACAAAAGGATACTTGGGTAAGAGATGGTTTGAAACTCTAGATCAAAAGACAAAATTTTAATTGCAAAGGACTAGGAGGTTGAGGTAAGGAAAAAGATATGTTGAGAAGGGGAATATTTGACATGTTGATAAGGAAAATGGAAAAGGTAGGGATGGGTGCAGTGGCATACCAAGATGAACAACTCTAAAGGTCCAAAAAATTGACAACCTGCATAAACTTAGGATTTTACCATAAAACACACTAGATAGAATTTTTGAATTTCTTGCAACTATTAGCACATGGGAGATGACACATGGAAACACTTAGGGAAAAAATGACTCATGGAAAACTCACTTATAATATCTCAAATCATTTATAAATTATGGGTTTAAATTAGCTGAGACACATAGAAGGGAAGGGACTCAAACAAAAAAATGGCATTATAGATTTGAGTCCCAATAGAGACATGTGTTTTGATTAAGGGAAAAACAAGTTTTGAATGGACTCGAAACCATTTACAACAGGTTTTGAATGGACCCAAAACCAATAACAAGCAAGTTTTGATAGGGACCTGAAACCCAACTGAAAAAATAACGCCACTTAAAGATACACAGACAACTAACAGCCAAAAAACAACATAACTAAAACAACACAAGGTTAAGCAGGGAACGGTTACCTATTTTTGCTACTAGCCCAAATAGGTAGTGTTTTTTTATATTTTTATAAGTGAAAAGAAGGTACATTTTAACTCTGCTATGTCACATTCATGTGCATAAAGAAATATCAGAAGACTACAATACTACATTGCATTATGCCAATGCATATAACATAGGAGAAAGTGCACAATCTTTTCAAAAAATGTAGTCTTTATTGATAATAAAAATGTATGGTGTCCCACACAAGCCATGGGAGTAACTATTTGAATGCATATAATGGAAAAAATTATGCATTTACAGATACAAAAGAGAAATAATGCACATAAAAAGAAAGGGGATCCGTCAGTGCCTGAATGACGAATCCCAGTTGTTTTGTTCTACATCTTTAGTCCCTCCCGCTTGTCCTACTTCTATTCGATGCTCTCCTTGTTGCTCCTAGGTTCCCTGCATTTGTGAGAAGAGTGTTGTTAGAGCAATGAAGGATCACCAATCAAAATATGTGCATACATCTATAAACATATAATTTGATCCTCATGTGCATTAGGATAGCTTGCATACCATAGATGTCCAAGAAAATAAGAGAGTTATAAAACACATCTATCATATGCTTGGTTTTATCTAACATGTTTGCTTCTTGTTCAAGTATAGGTGAAATCCTTGTTACTGTTTTATTTTATTCGGTTACATCATGTGGGGTAAAATGTGGTTCCCATAAGGGTTGAGCCCAACATGTTGTCTTATTGTACTTTAAAGAGACATAGAGAGGTAATTCATCTCCTTATGATTCGCTCAAAAGGCACACATCATTTATGATAGTGAGATTTTAGTCACTATCATAGGTGACATATACTTTCTCAAGGAAATCATAAAGAATGTATACAATATCATGTATCAAAACATATTATAGAAATGCATTGATGTGCTAATCCGTGAAAGCACGATATAAAACATGTATATGTGATAGCCATCATGTTTGTGAGCTATCAAGAGTTATCAAGGGTTATCATGAGCTACATGGAGTAGTCATAGAAGTTTGAATGGAGATTCTCTACTAAACCTCTAATGACAATAGCATGGATTATGTGATAGTAGACAAACAGTTCTTTCTATATAGCCTAGGGCAGTCACAACCAATAAATGATAACAAATGTTTAAGAATAGTGATGAGGAGCTAATCACTATAGTTGGGGAATACATTACAGTTCAATCATCAACATCAATGGGTAATTAGAAAGGGTGTGGTCTTCACAGTGTTGATGTTTTCCCTGGAAGACATTTGTTCTACTCAGCTTTCATTATCATGATGAAATTCATCATTATTGTCACTATTGTCAAAGGAAAAGATGTAGGAGTATGCAAGTAATTACTATGCTTAGTGCAAGAGAGGACATGTTTCATGAAGTAACCAGAGACATGCATTAAGAGCAAAAAGAGTAGCTATGTTGATATTGAGCACCTTTTGAGGAAAGATAGTCATTTTCAAGGAGCAAGGTTTCAATAGTCCTAATGACTAGAATGAAAACACAATAGTAGTTCAGTGGAAGGACAAAATGAGATCTTCTTACACAGACATCATATACCTACCTACTTGAGAATCTTAAAATAAGATATGCCTAAAGAATGTTGTCTACAATGCTTCACAGAGAAAGGGCTTCACATGAGGAATCATAAGCATTTTTAGTAGAATAGGGTTATGTATATGCCATGATCAATGCATAGTAGTCAAGGAAGGTAATTGTTGTGACTGTTGAGGGAATGCATCAGAAATTTTGTGTTTAATCTTGCAAATTCATGTATTGTAAATGGCAGTATGAATGATACAAGAAGATAGTGAAATCACAATATGAGATGGGAGGCAGTCCTTAAGTAATAAGGATAGTCATCACCATAGAAATTTGTGGGAGTAAACAGGGACAACTTGAAGGTCATATAGGATAGAGCTAAGAGATTACAATAGTCATCATTGTCAACTATAGAAGATACAAGCTATTATAGGAAAAGAAACAGTGATCCCTGAGTTCACGAAAGAATTTTCAAGCAAATTGAGCTACATCAAGAGCATGATCAAGTTCCTAATCTAACAAGTGTTTCAGGAGTGACAAGGGGCTTAGGACAATTATCCCAAGTGATAGAGTGCATGATAATGCAAGATTCGGGAATGAATGATCCTTATGTAATACAATTTAGAGGATATTGTTGTCAAGCCTCAAAGAGCAGAGTTGTGTCTAAGAAGGCAGCTTGAAAACATTAGGTCCATCTACTCTAAGATTACAGTTTAGAGGATAGTCATGGGCTTTCATAACTAAAATTCAACATGTTTATTTTGTTCATGTTAGCAACAATATTGTTAGTTCATTTTGATAATCCATGAAAGGGATTGAGTAAAGGTGACACTCTATGGGAAAACTGTGACAAAGTTGTGAATAAAAGCCTTGATCTAACAACATATAGGACAAGTGGCAGTACTTGTAATGAAGATGAGGGAGTCATTTACAAAGGCATGGATATGTATGAAAAGAATGGGTAGTCACCTGAAGTTCCAAAAAACAAGCAGTGACCATGACCTAAAATGCCTTGGGTTAGTGATTAATTACCATGCTTTTGTAGATGACAATCCTTCAAAGGAAAAGAAGAGATAGCATTGTGCATTGTAACATGTCCTCTAAGTCAATTTCTTCAACATATACATGATGTCAACATAATGCATTTGATGGTACATAGGGTTTTCAAGTTATTGTGTTTTGTCAAATGACAGTGATAAGTACCTGTAGTAGCCAGTGGAAAAATGATGAAACACTAGGCTTGCAAGAGGAAAACAAAAAATGAAACCTCGAAAGAGAAAGGAGGGTTTCTAATCTTTTTCAAAATGCATAAATAGATGCCGCAACCTGTGGTTTCTAGAAAAAATGGCAAATAATTAAACAAAGAAAATGAATTGGAGGCTCAACGAGAATGTTGAGCAGAGATATCACCGCTTGAATGCAAGAAAACCCTTGGTTTTGTTTATACAAGTAAACCCTGAAGGAATATCCATAGTCATGGCCACCTATATATAGAGGAACTTCAAGAATCTTCAAAAGATGCAACCCAAGAAGCAATAGAAGCAATGAAGTAAAAACCCTCTATGAATGATGAGTGACATTTTTGAAACTTGCAAGAAAATACAAAGGAAATCCATAAAGAATGTTGCATTTTCTTCATTCAATAAGCTCGAGTCGAGCTTATATCTGGAGATATTTAAGAGGGAAATGCAGGACTCAATTGGAAAAAATTACCCAAGTTACTATATAGGAAATGTGCTTCAAAACCCGCATGGAAATGCATTCCCAAGCTCAGGATAGAGGCATCCATGGCGGCCCCAAGAATGGTAATGAATATCAACAAAAAAGAGGAACATTCAAAATACATCAGAAATTTATTCATAGCCACAACTTAGAGGCCCAAAAGATTCTTCAAAAGGGAGTTAAAATGTCTTAGATTGGTGAAAATACAACTTACCATCAATCTCCTGAAGAGTTTTGACACAAGCAATAGAAGATCTTCAAAAAAAAAAAACTTTCATAGAGAACCCTAGCATGTCAACTTTGAAAGTTCCAAAAGTTGGGTGTAAAAAAATGAAATGACTTTTGCATATTTCACATTGGTTGAGTTTATGGTTTGGAACCCTATCTTTTGGTTGATGGCATAAGGTGTTTTCTTCACCTTTATTTTAAAAAAAAATGTAATAACTAATACACCCATGGGCTAAGACTTAAGTCTTATGCCTTGTTTTCTTATTTACCCTTGTATATGCCATGTATTGGAGTATTTATGACTTGTTTTTGTTTTGACCCATGAATGGTCGAACTACTTGTAGTTTTGCATTTGTTTGAAATGTAAAATACTTTGTCAAGTGATGTTTTTATAAATCACTTAATCAAAGTTACTCTTTTAAATGAAAAATGAAAAATTCATGCCTTACATGTGCCTTTATGGGATTGAATAAGCCTTCATTTTTTTGCAAGCATATAGGGTTAGTTGAAGTAGTTGGTCGACCAAAGGAGAGCATATAGTGAGCTTTTATTTTCCTTTTGGAGAGATGGAGAGTATTTAGGCATCAGTCTTATGTGCCTTCATGTTTGACATGGTCAAACTTGACTTTTTCCATACATTGGAGCTCTTTTGGAGAGGATTCAGTTGCTATATTTTTGGCTTTTTGGAGGCATTCGACCCAAGGAAGCTTCTACTTCCTTCTTTGGTGCAACTACTTGGTTGATGGATATAGTCACTTAGTTGACTCATTTGTACTCAGTTCTGATTATGCATTTTTTGTACTTAGTGACTTTTCATTCCTTTAACAGATTTGGCATACTTTGTAGCTCATTTTTGGACATGAATAATAGTGAAGACCTTGGATATCAGTGATTTGGAGTTTTTCCTTCTTGTTCTTTGTTTTATTGTGTGCACTCAAGTGATTTGATCAAGTTATTTGTGAGGTATTATTCATCTCCTCATAGCTTTGTCTCATGTTTCACACCTTTATGCAAAAATATGTTAATGCAGGTTATAATTTGTGTCAAAGATGCAAATAGATTTTAGTTGTGGAGTTATCTTCCTCCTAGGAGTTTGAGCATTAGGACCTCCTTATAAAATATTTATGCAAAGATATACTATAATGAGTTGTGCAAATTTTTATTTTTGTCATTGAAGGTAAGTGTTTGTAGTTTGTGTGTTATGTCCAAGTTTGGTTTGGTGTATCACTTCAGTTTTCATTTTCATTCCTTTAGTTTATGCATTCTCTCTTCTCTTTTCCTTGTCAAATAGTAGAGTAATCTAGGTGATAACCATTTAGGAGGTCATCCTTCTCCGGAGGTTCATTCTCACTATAGGATACCCACAACCTGAGGATGTTCCCATGTGTCAATAGATTGTTGAACCTTAAATTTAGCAGGGTGCAAATCTAGTTGATAATAGGAACCTTGACCCAAAACACCAAGAATAGGGAGCTAGAGCCTAATCAAAACAAAAGCACCTCTTGAGTCAGTCAGGAAACAAAACATGACACAAAAACTGCCTAGAACAACCAAATAACCATTAGCATGTAACAACCAGATTGCAACAAAACAATTAACAACAATAGCCATGAAATCCAAACTCCCCACCTCAATAGGGAAGTTAGAAATTAGAACTAAACACTTAAGAGCAACATCCTTCACATGGATCTCGTCTGCCCAAACCACCAACCCAACCTCTAACTCAATAAGAGAGGGCTCCCTTCTATAGGAGAGGATGAAATGAAAACCTTCACAACTAGAGGAAGAACTTTCCACCAGGACTACAACACCCCTCTCCACCTAAATAGGAGAGATCTCCACATCAAAAGGAGTAGTCTCCACCTCCATAGAATACAACCACCATGGAACCAAAAAGAAAACAACAAGCCCTGAAGAAAAGCACAACATTACATCCTTTGGTAGAGTAGCAAATAGGAGCATGGAAGAAGCAAGAGAACACATCTCAACCAGAAACCAAGAGAAGAGAAACCACTGAGCCAAGAGCATAAAAATTTGAAGAAGCTCAAAAGTTAGGGCCTTTAAGCATAAGACAGGAAGCCACCCAGACCGCAACACAACATTCTGTAGTAGGAACCCTATCGAACCAAATTGTACCAACACCATCAAAATAACAAGGATCTCCACCACAAAAATAGAGGGAGAAAAGGCACCCTTCCAACCCATGAAAACCTGGGGCTAGACATAGATCTTAGTATACAACCCAATCAAGAGAACAGTAGAAATTCCTCTGAAAAAATGCAAACTCCTTCCACAAATGAAGCATTAAAAACCAAAAAGGGGCACCAAACCACCCAATCTCTTAAGAGACAACTTCTTCCCTCTAGGAAAACACTTCCAACAATAGTATGGAGGGAAAAAAACCACTCTACAACAACCTCTTAGGCTCACCAACCCCACGACAACCAAAAGCTACCAGGGTAACTGTAAAAGCAGAGCACCAAAGGGCAAAAGCACATCCCCCAAACGAAAAAGACACTCCTGGCAAGAATAAATCCATTCACAACACCACCGTCTAAGATTCTCCAAAAGAAAAAGAAAACTTACTAGCCTAAACTAGTCAAGCCCAAAAGAGGTTCTAAAGACCACAAAACCCCACAAACCACAACGAGAACACGAGCAGTTAGTGCTAAACACAAATAGAAGCACCTCCCCAACACAAGAAAAAGAAAAGAGATCTAGGGACACTTCCTCACCAAAAGAAAGATCAAGTATGCTCCAAGAGTAGACATGGGGAAGAACAAAAGCCTGAGTCCTAGCAAAATCACCCAACTGGGGCATAGCAAGAGCCGCATTCGACCACAAATGCAACCAAGAAAATCCAGTGACACACACAACAATGTTGGCCCAACACAGAGGGAGGAGAGACTGCATAGACCTAGGAAAAAAATCTACATCCTTATCATCAAAATTCGCCCCTCCCTTGGGCGGGGGCCCTAGCTCGGTTGGCTAAGTAATTCCGTTGCGGCTCTGCTGGTCACGAGTTCTAGTCTCCCCCGTCCCGTGGTACCGGAGGGTGTGTCGCGCCAGCGCCGCCGGTCACGTTAAAAAGTTTACTAGGCGCACTGCAGTTTATAGGGGGTCGTGCTACCCGATTCCTGCAGTCTAAAAAAAAATAAAAAAATTCGCCCCTCCCTCTCCATCTCCATCAAAATAATTCAAATTATTAGCTCCTCTCCTCTTCCCGCCCACGCGCTCCATCTATTTGGTTGTTAATTTTGATTCATGTAATTTCACTATGTTGATATTGATTAATATATTATGTGATGTTACACACCCTTATTTCTATGAACTTATGACAACAAGCATATATTTGTTATTGAATGCACACAAGACAACTCCAATAGAGACATTTGTTGAGATAGTTACTCTTTGGAGATTTTAGAAGGAAATCTTAGGATCCTTCACTTGGATATATGGTTGTGATTCAAAGATAGATATGTTAAGGGATTGTTCTTGGAAAAAAATGTTGTGTTTTGGTGTATCCTAGATGAATAATCTCATTCATCACTCTTGGTCTACTTGATGAATAATCATTTGATAGGTACTACCCACTTTAATTTTAGATGCATTATGTTTTATGATTTTTCTTCTCATGAATATGGATCTTGAGCTATTATTTTTAGTTCTATAGGGTTCATTTAAGGATTATTTGTCATGTTTATCTCCTTGTGCATGCGAGTTTGATTGATGGTGACATTTATGAGTGTTTTAGGAGATGTTATTGTGTTTATTCCTAGTTTTGGGAATGGATATTTAAGTGTGATCTTCCTTCAATTTTGGAGAGGCTTACATCCATGTTGGTTAGATGATATTCATATGTATTTTTTATGTATAAGATTGAATAGTTGGATGTTGTTAAGAATTTTTAATTGGGTTATGAAGGAGGTCTAACTTGGCACAAGTTAACACTTTGAGGTGTTGGTAAAATAAATGTTATGTGATATGATTTGTAGGTCATCTTTTTTGTTATGAATACTTCTTGGAGGTTCATCTTCACATGTTTTCTTGGAGTAAACTTGGAAGAGTTATGTTTATTTGTCAAAGATGATTGGTAGGCTTGGTATGGCTTGATATATTTTCAAATTTGATATTTCCCATGAAATGAGAGTTTATGGATGTGTATATTCTTCATTGATAGGTTTTATACAAGGAGCTTGTGACTGTAGTTAATGGTTTGGTTATGTTGTTGGCATGAGTTCTTTTAATGTTCTAGATACCTTGGAGGTATAGATGATTGGATGTATTAGCATTTGTTATGATTTCTATTTAAATTCATGTGGACTTTTTTCCTTGGTATCTACTTAGTCCTATTTGTTTCAATTAGATATAGTGTTTGTATTTGGATATTGAGTTGACGTGAGACTCGTACCTCTATGTGACAATTAGTGTGGCATTTCTTTGGATTGGATCTTATCTTTTGTACATTGGAACAATGGAGGATGAGAGAGTTCTTGTTTGAGATAGTGATCACCGTGGTTATTGTTGTAGGTATCTTGATGGAGCACATGGAGCACTTAGATGTCTTGATGGTACATGTTGGCTTTAGGGATTGTCCTCTTGATGTTTGAGTTTACTTTTCACCCTTTATGTAATGTTTATAATGAGTGGGATAATGTTGGGAAACTATGTGTTTACACCTTTGATGATTTTTATAATGTAAAACTAATATTTATTTGTGATGAACCTAGGGAATCTAGGGATGTGTGCATTATGTGGGTTAGACATTCTTGGGGACACTTTGTATGTTGTATGTAATATTCAGATAAATATTTAATGTGGGTTGCACATTGGAGAATTATTTAATATTACAAAAACTTAGTGTCAAAAAGGGAAAACTTAGTACCTAAAAGTACGTGAGGGGGACATGGTTTTGTAAGCTCATGGTATTAGGCACATGGTTTATATGATAACACTCAGTGGTGGTTTTGTGCAAGCTTGTTTTTGTAAAAGCAAGCACATGGGTAGCTATTGAGGTTAGGTATCAAAACCTTTAAGGTTGGTTTTCATTTGTGTTGAGCTCTCCCATAAGTGTATATGTGAATCATGGGATGGGATGTGTGGTTGGATTGTTACCCATTATTCTTGGACACATGAAGGATGCATTGGAGGATCTTGATGTTTTAGAAGATTTCATTGATACTCTATAAGTGTATTGTAATGCTTTATTGTTGAATAATAGATGAGTATGGATGCTTTTAGAGGCTAGGTTTTTCCCTCATGGGGGTTTTCCTAGGGTATATTTTATGTCATGTTGATGAAATTCTTTTCTCTTATTTTATATGGTGGATTCTAAATACTCTTTTACATTATTTTCTCTCATGGCTCGATTATGTGGAATTTTTTTTATTGCTACATTTTTTTCTTCTAGTATCTTTCCACCTTCTCCACTCCATCATGACATCATGATTGGCTTGTTAGCTTCTAGCACTCCTCAATATAGTCTTTCATAATCATATCCTTTTTCCTCAACTTGTGCAAATTATTTAATAATTCTAAATTGTAATGTGTAGGAATGAATTTAGATTTTAGATTCTTCACCATTCTATCCCATTTTTGAATGATTGGTTTGCCATTTTATTTGTTTCCAACTAAATTTATTTTCACCAAATGGCAACATGACCCTTCAACTTAAACTTAGAAAATTTTACCCTATTTGGAGCATCAATATTTTCATACTCATAATCTTCTTCTAATTAGTTATCCAATCTATCAACTCTTTAGGATTTAAACCACCAAAATAATTTGGAATGCCTAATTGTCTTCCAATACTTGAGATATATTTCAACATCCTTTAGTCCTTGTCTTCTTTTTCTCAAAATTACTTGTTAGAGCTAGCTTTTTATTCTTCACTACTCTCATTGATTCTAGGGTAAGATTTGCTTCTACTATCTTCTTTAAAGCATCCATTTGGAAATTTGTTCCTGACTCAGATGAAATTGCCTTAGGACCCACAACCACCCTTGCAATTATCTCTTAGTTGATATTATATTTTCAAGCTTCTTGTACATACTACCTTAGTTTAGTGATTTGTTTGCAAGCATAACTTTTACTCTTTGCAAAGATTCAAAAATTGGTTCTAATACCACTTAATGTAGTATTGGGAAGAGGATTCAATAAAGAATTATGCAACCATGCAACCTAATAAACAAACACACAACAAAGCTTTAATGAAATAATAATATGATCTTTATTGATTCACATTTAAGATTGAATTATAATCTACTACAATGGGACTGTAACATGCTAGGCTGCAATCATTGATTACAAATGGGCACAACTATGTGTGAATTATAGAATTCAAATGATATTAAAAGGGTAAGAGCAAGAAGATGAGTCCACGAAACGTGGAAGTTTTTGCCTTAGGCAAAAAAAATCAGCTTGCAAAAAATGGGATCCCGCTTTTTAATAAACAAGATCCCGTTTAGGTTCGAGATCCCGAGCCTAAAATAAAAAAATAGGATCACGTTTTCAAAAATTCCATTTTTGGAAAGTTTTCAAACCGGGATCCCATTTTGAAAAGTTTCCATTTTGGCTCGCCCATTTTAAAAATTCATTTTGGAATTTTTTCAAAAGCAGGCGATTCGTTTTGAAAATTTTTCCAAAAATGGAATTTGGCAATTTTCAAAATGGGATCCCGTTTCGTAAAAGCATAATTTTTTTTTTATGAAACGGGATCCTGTTGTTTTAAATATAATTTTTTGGTCAGGTTTGTGCTTTGTTTTTTGGTTTGAGAAAAGGCTTGGAGATCCAAACCTAGGCCCTGGACCTAGTCTGACCTACAAGTTGAAGTCCTAGCAATGTCATAAGAAAATAGTGACTTTGGGCATACATTTGAAGACATTTTTTGTAGAATTTTTCAACAAAATTAAAACCCATTATAGACGAGACAATGTAGATTCCAAATATATAATTTTTTTACAATTGGATTAATTTTTTATTTTTCATTTAATTTCTAATGAAACAGGTCCATAAACTTGAATTATCAAGGTTTTTTAGTATTTTAATAACTTTTTATTAACATAATTTTTTGACGAACGGATTGCATGAAAGTGTACTTCGAACAATTCTTTTCAATTTAAAAAAAAGAAAAAAATTGATAAGTTTAGGTCATCTTATGCGTGATGTACATGGCAATTTTTCAAAACACCAAATATGGCCAAAAAATTAACCAAAAAAAAATCAATAAAAAATTACAAAAAAATATGGAAAGCGTGCTTCAGTGAGTTACAAATCTTTTCCCAAAAGGATTTAGAAAAATATGATTATTTAGGTCAAAATATGGATGACGTACACATGCATGGTATGGTTAGAAAAATGACTTTTAAACAATGGTTTTTAGAAACGGCTATTGAAAATCAATTTGTATCATCTGGGTATTGAAATAAATTACATATTTGGAAACTAGACTCTGAGTACTACATTTTATGATTATTGACTTTTTTCAAGATTTCATCTCTAAATGCTTCAAATTTTAAGGTCAAATGTGTTGAATTCTGAAAATTAGGGAAGACACTTCCACTAAATGGCCAAAAAGTGGACTCAACTTCTTGCCAACACCCAAAATATAGTTTTGAAGTTGAGCTAATCACCAACCTAACTACCTTTAAATGATTGAGATAAATATTTATATAACAACTTATATCCTTTAAAAGTAATCTCAATTGGTTGTAAGGAGGTACAAAGTTTGATGTCAAGTATAACATGTAGATGAAGTCTTTTGGAATGAATGTGGCAAGATGGATCAATGAAATTTGGTGTGGTTCATATCATAGCCTCTCGTGAGTCTAATGAATCTAGAAACATGTGTCTTTCATACCACATTATTTTGAAAGTTGTTTTGAGCCTTAAACAATGAAACTGTATGTTATTATGTTATACCTTGTAGTGGGTCAAAAATTGATCTATGCCTTCGTAGTGATCAAAATCTCCTGGGAATTAGATGTGACATTGTAGGGTTAATTAAAAATATGTATTCCCAACAAGGTGAAAAAAGAAAGTATGGTGAAATGTGTTAGGGTTTGTGATGTCAAGATGATAACTATAATGTTATTAAAAACCTACAAACAAACAAGTAACAAGTAAAGTAAAAGATTTTTTTGATGATGCAATATTGCTCTTACACTCCAAGATGCTCCTACATTAGCTTCATATGCACCACAAAGTGGACACAAAAAATTAAAGTTGAAATTTGTATGTCTATCTCATTTTCATTTTTTTGTGCCTATTTTGAGGAGACTTATAAGACAAACATCTTTTCAAATTACATAATCTTGTGCAAAGTTAAGTCACTTGCTTTGTTATTCACCTACCATTTACATGTCTTTTAATACACCTACCACTTATCCTCTTTCCCATGTCTAGACACCTTCATGCATTCACCTTGTTGACTCATTTATTACTCCTATGCTCACACTTATTTCTAGGTACATGTTATGCAGTACAATTTAGCTCCTTTTTATCTTGGGACTAGTTAATGCTCATGGACTTTTCCTAACGTAATTAAAAAGAACTCAAATTTGATTATCTTCCTTCCTTTACTCATCCTACTTAGGGCCAACTAATATGTTTGCATGATATCTTGTTGTGTCATTGTATTTGAAGACATTTAATGAATTCATTTTAATCATTTAAAAATTAGGCAATTAAGAAATCAAGTAATTTGAATTTCATTGACATGTACACACTTCAATTAGTACTCTACAAAGAACCTAACATAACAAAATCATCCTAAGAGCACTTGCATAATTGAAGAGTGTTGTTTTCAATATTGTTCAATTTTAAGGGACCAATCAAGGTGTAGTACCCTTGCAAATTGGTTGTACTACAACCAAATAAATGTATTCATCAATACCACCAACACCTATAAATATCAAGATAATATTGAAGAAATTGAGACATCTTAGGTGAAGTGAAGAACATTATACAAATTACACAGGTAGAGTTTGCAAGTGCATGACAAGTTCATGGTTGCAAATGTATCCCTCCATAGAGTCGATAAAAAAGTCCAAGATAAATTACCAATATAATATGAACTATTTTGAATCCTGATATTTGATAAGTAGGAGGCATTTTGCACATGTCAAATTGTGATGTTGCTACCAGGATTCAAGTGTGTAGTTTTATGAGTCAAACTCATTGACCCATGTTTCATGAGTAGTGCTTCACAAGAACCCATCTCTCATGATAATGAATGGCCCACTTAACACTCATTACATCTGGGTGATGCTCACAGAGGTGAAGCACTTGGCCTTCTTGGGAGGTCACCCATCCCAATACTACTCCAACTCAAACGCGCTTAACCACAAAGTTTCGCAAGATTAAATTCACTTAGTTTTCTTGAGATTTACTAGATTCATATGCACTCATCAATTATCAAGATAAATACTTTTATTTCATTTTACATTCCACATATTTTAATAACTTAATATTTTTAATTATCAACTGCTATTCTCCTATTAATTAATCTAAATTAATTATATCAATATATATACATTTTATTAAATTAACTTAATCAAAACATAATTTTCCTACCCAATTATATATACTAAATATATTATATTTATATTATTCCAACCAAATTAAAAAAATATAATAATTAAATGATCAACACAATGTCACTTTCACACATGGTACAAGTCTCAACCTAGAATTTGGTCTACTAGGTTTGACATTTCCTAAGATGACCCATTCCTTTTCATTATCTCATGTAAGACCAAACTTTTTTAAGTCTTATTTGGTACTACATGGATAAAGACTCAATTCCATTTCTATAAAGAAACTCTTATAAATGCTATCTTGGATTTTTATTTTATTTCTATATATATAAAAAAAGCATTGGAAACTTCTACCAATAGAACTATAATCCCCCTAATCTATGTAAATGGATAAGCCATTTCCATACTTTAACGTCAAAGCGTGGATAATGAAGAGGCGGTGATGATTCTCGTACAACACGTTAACGTTCACAACTTTTTAAGGGATATTCCTTCACAACTGTATTCTTAAGGGAATATTCTGAAAACGTCCACCAATTTTACTGTTGAATGTACAATTTGGACAGAGCCTGCTTTTGTTCAAAGTACCCTTTGAAATAAGTGCCCGCATTTCCTGCGTAGCTTTACTTAGTTCGTACTTGTATTAGGCTACCAATTTGACTAGTAGTTGGTCAGATTGAAGAGATTAGGACTCGGTCCTATGCTATCGTCTATCTAGTATATTGATGTACTTTTTAAATTTTAATTTTATTTTTATTTTTATTTTTTTTCTGGATTTCTATTATTTTGATGATGGATTATTGAATCCAATTTCAAGTTTTGATGTAAAATAAATCTTTACATAATTAAATGTGGGTGGTTGGGCGGGCGCCCCTCCACGTTGGCGGAGGGTCTATGAAGGGGCATGACTTAGCTTCTACGTGGATCATTTAATGGTTTGGCCGCCATCGGTCTGATGGGAAGTGTTGGTTTCGACAAGTGGTGTTGGTTTTGGGGTATGTCGATTACGGAGAATTCATGCACAGTGGTTAGCTAGCATGCGATCATCATTTCAAGGTAAGCTTAATGTTTAAGATCAAAGATGGAGGATGGATTTTTCATGCAAGGACAGATTGCCTTGCATCGCCATAATTCTTCACTCGTGTGATGTGAGCTAGGCTTGCTTGTCGTGGGCATTATTAATGGATGTTGGAGTCGGCGGCTTGTTTGTGAGTAGTTTGAAGCGTTTTTTCAATGTTTTAGGTGGTAGTGTCTTGGCAAACGAAGGTCGACTTTTGGTGGTTTTGAAGATGGCAAAGCTGAGTCGCTCCAAGTTTATAATTTTTGTGTCCGTAGAGGGGTTGGAATCGTTTGGTGCGGACACCCCCATTTCTCTGTTGGCGACAGAGAGGCAAGTCGCCTTCAGGGAAATCACCAACCAACGACTTAAGCTATTTTGCTTGATAGTGATCCTTTGGTCTTGGTCGCTGTAAAAATGGTGTTAGGGAAAGGTCATTTGGATAGAAAGGAGTATGCACGGGACAATGCATACATTTCCTCGCATTTTTTGGCTGTGTTGCTAGACGTTGAAGTGTCTAAGGTGGAGGCCAAAGAATTGCTCGTGCGCCTGTTCCATGGGGATTTGCTGGGTGGTTTAGAGGAGACTCTTAAAGCAACTTTTGTTGGCAAAGGGATTTCGCATCCATTAGATTTGGAGTTGCTCTAGAAAATGGACGAGGTGGTGAAAGTCTTCCCTTTCCTTCTGGATTTGAAAGGGGCCGAGCTTATGTGTCATCGGATGGTCTCGACTGTGGCAGTGGAATTCCTGAAAAGGAAACTAGGGTTGGTGGTGGAGGAAGATTTGGACTGGGTGGTTGATTTTGACACATTTGCAAAATTGAATGGGTTTCTTTGAGGCTCGACCTCATTTTGTTTAAAATTTTGTTTGTTGGATAGTTGTTTAGCCTTTGGATTTTTTGGTTTTGGCTTGGTCGAAACCAATTTTGGCTAAATTCTATGAATTTCTCGGGTAGATAGGGGTATTGGTCAAGTTTATGGCTTTTGGTTAAGTGATGAAATCCTGCATAGCAAACGTATTGTATGGTAGCTTTTATTTTTAATAAAATATCTAATCTTTATGTATCAAAAAAAAATTCTTACATAATTAAATTCAAAAATTTAGGTGTGCTAATTATTGTTAAATAGATTTAATATATTAATTTATTAGTCGATAGGCTACATATAGTGTGGCATTTGAGCCTAAAACAAGTCTCAAAGCAAACCACTCTTAAGTGATCAGAAAACAAGTTTTAGCTGCCTTTTAATGGTAAACCAGTTGCCATTTAATGGTCAAAGCCTCCAAAATCTTACTTATCAGGTAAAAGCCAGATAAATATTGATTCTCCAACTAGATGGGAACATTCTATTTCCATTTGCAATGTTTTTTTGTCAATTTGATGGAACTTTTTTTTCATTTGCATTGCTTTATGTTTTAAATATATATGCAATTGCAAAAATTTCAAATTAGATAATACTTAATTTCTTTAAGGTAAAAATCTAGATTTGCCTAAGCTTATTTCATTCCATTATTTATCATTTATTATTAATTGTTTAATCTAGCCACATACAACTAGAATTTGTGGCACATGACATCTATACACACCCATGCACAAACACGTACTTTCTAACATATTAACATACATATAGTTTTCTATCGAGGTAATCCTTGAACCTCCTTTAGGTGCAAGTTCTAGTATTAATATTTTTTTGCTAAAATTTAATTATATTTTATATCATTGGATTTGGAGGTAGAAATATGGAAAGATTTTTTTTTTTTTTAATTTAATTTAATAGGTAGGACATCTTTGAAAATTTGGTATTAAACATCTTTGAAAATTTGTATGTATTGAATTATTATTTAATTCCAATATTTATAATTTGAATTATGTATTTGTTAATAATTTTTTAGGTTTTTTTTTTGGATCTTATAGAATTTAATTCATCATGTAATAAGTATCAATAGTTTTGGTATGATAGTTAAGTTATTTGATGGTATTTAGACTAATATTTTATGTGTTGTTAGACATATTAAAACAGGGCTTTATATTTACTTTATCATTGACAATGGTATTGATAAGCATGTTATTGAACTGCGCAATAGAGATTTGCTAATTTATATTGTAAATTCAATTACTTTTTTATTTATGTGTAAAAATTAGTTCTTTTTTAGAATTGCATATTTATATAGTTTGAATATATGGAAAAAGAAACAAATAGTTCAAATTATAGATTTTGGGTAAAATTTGTTCATTAACAATGATAAAAAACTAAAAATTGGAAGGGGTTTAAATCGATAAATTCCTTGGTCTTAAAAAAGTCCTTACACTAATAAAATTTTAAGAATAGATTTTTTAAAAAGCATGCATAAAAAGTTTGAAATTCCAAACTTTCCAAGTACAAGGGTACTTAGTTATACTTGAGTGAAAGACTTCCACCTTTTGCATAATTACCACATTGTGGAATAAAAGTTAGACCCATAGTTGATAGCTTCATGTGGCCTTATTTCAAGCTAGACTTTATCATTGACAAAGTTCTCTACATAGTGGATTTTGGAGCATTTGAGACCTTTCATTTATTAAGATATTAATATTTTTTTCATGCATAAGGGTTGATTTTTGTATTATTTTATATACACATACAATTATACATTAGAATAGGGACCATAATTATATTTATAGTTGTACAATGATAAGAGATGTCTTATCATTATTTGGTGAGGTTGTTCAACTTTCCTTTACATTTTTAGTAATTGGAGACCTTTTGACAAATATACTTGATTTAATTGGAAAGTTCATTATTCCATTTGAGTTGTTGGAGAAACTCTTTGAAAAACATTCATATTTGATTGTGTGTGAAGGACAACGTGACTATATAGTTTTTGGATGATGCTCTACCACCATTGGACTCTAAAATGACAAGGTTAGACATAAACACAAAAAGTTGACAATGAACATTTTGCTTTAAGATGTAGGCCATGTTTTACATATAGACATTCAATCTTAACCATCTGATGTTTAATATAATAACAGCTCACTACTCAATTGTCAATCTCATACTATATACTTTTTAATACTTCCAACTAATTATGCAACAATAACAATAGTTTTCTTGGAGGAAGAAAACAACCATGACCACTAGTTTGTTGCACCTAACCCAATTCAATATGTACAAAGTGCATTAATTACTATACATTAGTTTTGTCCAATAAATGTATATCCTCATCACAATTATATGAACGATATACGGTCATATGAGTAAGACATAAATAATAGTTTCTATTTATATCCACAACGAATCAAACCACTTCTATTTGTAAAAAAACTCCACTTATATTCAAAAATATCCACATATAAATACAATGATCACTCAAAGACAAACTTCTTACTTAATTGTCATTATTGTGTCCTATATTTACTTTTTATATCTTGACTATTGGATCATACTCCACATTCTTAATCCACCTACCCATAGTTGATAGCTCCATATGACCTTCTTTCAAGCTACACTTTATTGTTGACAAAGTTCTCTACATAATGGATTTTGTAGCTTTTGAGATCTTTCATTTATTAAGATATTAATATTCTCATGCATGAGGGTTGTTTTTTGTATTATTTTATACACACATACAATTATACATTAGAATGGTCCTTGACTAAGTCAAGGACCATAACTATAGTTATAGTTTTACAATGGCAAGAGATGTCTTATCATTATTAGGTGAGGTTGCCCAACTTTCCTTTACATTTTTAGTAATTAGAGACCTTTTGACAAATATACATGATTTAATTGGAAAGTTCATTACTTCATTTGAGTTGTTGGAGAAACTCTTTGAAAATCATTCACATTTGATTGTGTGTGAAGGATGACGTGACTATATAGTTTTGGATGATGCTCTTCCACCAGGACTTTAAAATGACAAGGTTAGACATAAGCACAAAAAGTTGACAATGAACATTTTGCCTTTAGATGTAGGCCATGTTTTACATATAGACATTTAATATTAACCATATGATGTTTAATATAATAACAACTCACTACTCAATTGTCAACCTCATACTTTACTTTTTAATACTTTCAACTAATTATGTGACAATAACAATAGTTTTCTTGGAGGAAGAATACGACCAAGACCACTAGTTTGTTGCACCTAACCCAATTCAATATGTACAAAATGCATTAATTACTATACATTAGTTTTGTCCAATAAATATATATCCTCATCACAATTATATGAACGATACGCAGTCATCTGAATAAGACATAAATAATAGTTTCTATGCATATCCGCAACGAATCAAACCTCGTCTATTTGTAAAAAACCTCCTCATTGTTCATAAACATCCACATATAAATACAATGATCACTCAAACACAAACTTCTTGCTTAATTGTCATTCTTATGTACTATATTTACTTTTATGTCTTGACTTTTAGATCATACTCCACATTCTTAATCCACCTACCTTACTTGTACTAAAAAAACCATGTTTAATATTTGAGTTGATCCTCAGTAGGCTATCAACTAACCATTTAATGGATCCAATGTCAAACCTTTGTCTTTTCAATAGAGGGCTTAAGAGTAATGAGTTAAGGTGGCTCGAACTCATCACCTACCAAAAAGATGTGACGAACCCTCTACAAACTCAAAGATTTCATTAGCTTGGATAAGGCGATTTATGACCTATAAAAATAACGAATGTTGTTAGGTAGTTGTCAATACGAATGTTCTTTTGTGACCGGTGATGTTATCAAATAGGAAAATGTCAAAGGACTCCCGCGTGAACGAAGCCGCGGGAAGCGGGACACGGTTTTGTACAATGGTTTTTTTTATTGATGGGAAATATTTAGTTGGTCTTGGTAGATATAGAATAATGATGAAATTTAAATTGGATTATTTTTAATTTTAATTAAGTTGATTCAGCCATACAAATGGATGATTCGAAGAGATTTAGATTGGTTTAATTTGTTGATGTTTGAATTTTGATTAAGGAGTGGTATTGAGTGGTAGTGTTTATGATCATTTTTAGGATTTTGTTGAATCATGAGGGTCATGTTCTTTTCAATTAGATCTCTAGATGGATTGATTCAATGAGTATGAACTAATATTGAGGGCAAGAAACAAACATGCAGTGTACTTGAGATGACGATGCAAGATAATAATGTAACTAAGGATGTTATATAATGCTTTCATGTGTTCATGCCCTTGGATCTAGATCTCTCATGATAATAATGTTAGGAAAAGGTGTTGTACACCTTGCATAATGTAATTATTCTTGGGGCCACTTTATGTTGCATGTAACATTGGAACATAAGTTAAGTTGCTAAAATGTAATTATTTAATATTGAGGAAAATAAATAAATAAAGTACCCAATATTAAATATGGGGACATGATTTTAGTCACATGGTTTTGTGTAATACCACTTGGTGGTTTTGTGGGAGTTTGTTTCTATAAAAGCAACCACATGGGTAGTTGTTTAGGTCGGTAAGTTTGCATGTTAATTTTGGTTAGCATTTGTGAGGGTTTGAAGCATGGCATGGGATGTGTGGTTGCATGCTTGTTCACATGGATTTGTGGAGAGGGCTTGTTGCTTCAATGGTGTTCATGGAGACTCTGAAGATGTATTGTAATATTTATTGTTGAATAATACATGAGAGATGGATGCTTTTGGAGGCTAGGTTTTTTCTCTTTTGAGGGTTTTCCCAGGGTATATCTTGTGTCATATTTTTATGTGTATGTTGTCTATTCTCTTGCATGTGGATTTTGAATGCTTATTTGCATAGTTTTCTCTTTTGGGTTATGTGGAAATTGTCTTTAAATGGCTACAAGTTTCCAACTGAAGTGGATCGTGTCCTTAAATATGTTGAAGTTGGAAAAAATTAACTCTACAAGTCCCAAGGATCACTTGTAATCAAACACTTGTCACAAAAAGAGAGAATAACAAAGCTATGGAGGCCAAGAGTTATTGATCCAAAAAAGTATGAATCATTGATTAATGTGCATCTTCTAATGATTATACACTAGAGAATCCTTATAAAAGGATAATTAACCTATAAACCCTAGGTGGGGATAAAACAAGATCATGACATGTGTCCTCATCTTATGATATGAGACATAAAGAAAATATGACCTAAGTAAGCTTAAGTAATTAGAAGAAAAGGGACCTAATAATTAAATAATTAATTAATTAGGAAATACCTTTTTACTCTAACAAAATATGCCACCTTGCTATGTAATTTGAAATAATTCACACTTTCGTTGACTCATAATGACTAGTAAGGGAGAAAAACATAAGCCCATTAAAATATATTGGATTTAAAAGTTGAGATGTACAAAAATGGAACTAGGCCAAGACAATGTTAGTTTCAACTTTTATGAAGAAATACACCAACTTGCACACTAGTGTATAAAGAAGCTCTAATCAAAGTGGTTCCAACACATTGGGGAAAAGGGTATGGATGCACAATTTTTGTCATTACATTTGGACCCACTATGATGTGTAGGGGAACAACTAGGTGGATGTTTGCCAAAATTAAATAAATAATCAATGTGCAAAAATTAAATATGTTTCAAACACTTGAAAGAAAATTGATCCATTTAAAGTAACATATCATTCTTATTTTTTTGTTGCTATGAATGCACCATTGAAACCTAAATGATAGAAAAAACTTGAAATGAGTAGTATTCATCATACATTTTGAAAATAGATATTAATTGTAACTTGAATGGAAAAAAATTAACCTTGAAAATGGTAAAAGTAGAGAGAGAAGATTAACAAATTCTGCTTGTGAGATAAGGGAATAAACCCTAAGGTTGTAAGGGAATGTCAAGCTCACCAAAACATAAAGATATTAAATAATTTCATTCCTTAAATTATGTTTTAATGAATACAACAACAATACAATTTAATTAACTTAATTTAAGTTATGATAGCTCATGTAACATGATTTAGGAATCTAGAAACAAACAAAAATAAACACTTAGATGATTTTAGTGGTCAGTAGTTAACTATGCCTTATTTTGATCATAGCTTTTGAACCATAAATCATAATCACAAGTTCTTCGATGCATTGAAAGTAGAATAATGAAATTTAAGTTGAGTTATTTTCATATTTCAATTAGGTCCAATTATGTGTTGGTGATCAAAATTGTTGCTCTATGTCACATCCCATTTTTACTTACTCTTAAGGAATAACATTTCAATACTTAATAAATGATCAAATGAGTGGGCATGTTATGATTTAATATGATGTATTAAATGTGATGGCATTATGATCAACATGTTATTGTGACAATTCATTATTATATTGATTATGTAGAATATTCATATGCACATTATTCAATATTTGAACTTATATATGATTTCTCATGATGTTTTAACACATGTTTATCATTTTTAAGTAACTAATAAATAATGTGATGGAATTGGCCATTATCATAAATATTTTTTTACAGTAACATGGGGATTTTTAGCCTGGATCAAGCCAAGTGAGGCCACAAATAGGGAGCCTCGTCCTCAACATAAACCCAAAATATTAACACAAATAGTCCAAAACTATGAGATTAATAGCCCAATAGGGGCACAAATCCTACAAGCACATTGACCTAATGAGAGTTTGGAGTATGAAGTCACCAACATGAATGCCAAAAAATTCAACATGAATGTTCAAACTCATGAGCACGAGGGATCAATGAGGGCATAATTCCCACAATCACAATGACCCAATGGGGGCTTGAACCTTGGTGGCTACAAAAACAATGCCTTAATTTAACTATCACACTATACCACGAACAATATCAACATCATAAATCTTATGTAGCTATTATTTTATTTTTATTATTCATTTACAATTATATTCACCTATATTATTCATGCAAAATAACTACTATCTATTTTTATGAGGTGGATATAGGTTATATATTTCACCCAAGCATATATGTAGAGGGGTAACATCATCTAGGAGAGGGAGACAAATCATGATAATGGGGAAATTGTATCATACTTTTTGAGAACCCATACACTTGTACAAATTATATTTTAATTATATGTTGATGCAATTATTGGCATGGTAGGAGTCTACTCATGAGTGTCATTGTAAACATTAGGTATGAATTCATTGTTGTTTGTTTGTATGATGTTTAAATTTTAAAAGGTTGTTACATTCATTTGTGTGTATTAATATTTATGTGGTTGTATTGTGTGATTTATGGTTTTCAAGTGTCATTTGATAAGGGAAATAAAATCCATAGTTTTTGAGCTTGACTAGATGATTATTTTGTTGAGCTATTTTGAAAACACATTTTTTTTGACATTATTGAGGTTTTTATTTTCTTTTGAGAAAATAAGGGATAAACATTTGTTCTAACTCTAATTTTTGGGGATGCTACAACAAGTAAGGCCAACCCAAGGGCAAGAATCTTATACTAATTTTTCCCATTTTCATGCATTCATTTAATAGAAGGGATTGCTTTTTGTTTTTTGTAGAGTTAAAGAAGGATTTGGTTGGTAATGGAGTTCACAAGGCCATGACAACCATTAGGGATTAAGAGAGTTTAGCTTCTTTCCATTGAGAAGAGAAGAAAAATGAGGAAGGAAGGACATTTTGCGGGAAGATTGGGGATGAATTTGAAAGGAAAGAGGAACAAAGAGAGATTGTAGAACTTGTTGAGAGCTATTTTCAAGTTATTTTCTTTGAGATTATGTGGCTATGTTTTGTTTGCAATGTCACACATGATTAAAATGCTTGATATTTTCCAAGAAAAATTATTCATGACTAGGTGTTTCACCTTTAAAATTATATAAGAATATTTTTCACATGATTGCATATGTATTCAATATGCTACAACATTTTAAATGGTTGGGGGTTGATTTTTATGTAGATATGAATCAATTTTTATAGTCATATTAAAATATTTTAATAGAAAATGAACTTATTTTCTTGTACATGCTGAAATAGAGGTTGCATCTCAAGTGTTTATTAAAATTCCTAAACAACTTGAGCATATATATGCATGTGTGTTTATAGCCTCGATTAGAGATATTGTATATTTCAAATCAATTTAATTCTTGAGGATACTAATGATTAAATTTTATTTCAAATAAGACCTATTGCAATAGATAATATCCTTAACAACATATGAAAAAATGAATGATAAATCCCTTGCAAAAATGAATTATAAACCCTTTTAAAATGAATAAATGACACATTGGTTTTCCATATAGATTAATCCTCTTATTGCAACAAAAATTACATGTATAAATAATTTAGTTTGTATAAACTTTCGAGAACACCAAAAATATTATTATTAAATATAACAAATCTATAACAATCAAAATTAAAATTCTTATGTGTTAAGAGAGTTTCCTAAATCTCAAATTGACATGCGATGTAGGAGCCACTCAAATAACAAACCAATGACAAATACAATCCCTATGTGAGATTGTTGAGATTGGTTTAGGGTTTTCATCCACTAACTAGTTATCAAAATTAGGGGATTTCTATCCTTCAACCTCTAATGATAGACATATAAGATTCCAAACTATTCAAGTGAAATCAATGAATAAACAAGCATTCCTTCTCTCAATCCTTGTCTTGGTTAAATATGCATTTTTAAATTATTTTTCTTTCCCTTCAAAATATACCTACATATAATCCTTGGTCAACACCATTTAAAAAATGATTAGCTTGTTACATAACACCTACCACCCCATAATTCGAAGTGCCTAATTTAAATGCTTACATTTCCTCATGTTACTTTCCCTAAGCCCACGAGAAAGATAAAATGGGATTACAGGTCAATCCATAATCTTATGGGAAAAGGGGAAACGGTAGTCCTCCTTCCCCGAGTTTGTTTTCCCTCAAGCAATTCATATTTGGATGCTTCAAGATGTTGGCTCCTTCCTATGTAGCATCTCTAGTTGGAAGATCCTTCCACCTTTACAAATACTTGATAATGGTTCTATTTCTCAACTTTCTTTCCTAAGTTTCCTTGCTAGCTTATGGTATCAAAATGAGTCTTCCTTCATCATCCAAAGGTGGCAAGTCTTTCTAGATCATACAATATGTTGCCTCAATGCCTCTTTAAGGAAAGAAATCTAGAAGATGTTATGGATTGTATTGTTCTCGGGTAGCTCTAGTTCATAGGCTACTTCTCCCACCTTTCTTATAATCTCATAGGGACCATATAATCTAAGTTTCAAATTTTTTTCTTTCTTCTTCAATGAAGACTACTTGGAGGGTTTTTGCCTTAAGTAAACTATGTCTACAACTTCAAAAACTCTTTTGGTATGTCATTGGTTTGCATAGATATTTTGTTGGTTCTAAGCATGTTAAAGATGGCCCTTGCTCAATATTTCAATACCTCTTGACTTTACTTAATCATATATGTTTCTCCAGGTGTCCCACTTTTTGTGACTACAAGGTCTATAAAGGTTAGAGCATTATATTCATAAAAATTCATGAAAGGTGACATACCTATGGACATATGATAGGAGGTGTTATAACAATGTTCTCCCAAATGTAACCACTTGACCCATGTTTTTTTGCTAATAAACATTAATTATTAAGTACCCTTCAATCCATTTATTTCAAATTCTCAATTTTCCCATCCATATAAGGGTGATAACTCATGCTTAGGGTAAGCTTTGTTCATGCCAAACAAAATAATTCTTGCTAGAATTAACTCAAAACCTCCTTGAAGAGTATATGAACAATTTGGGAAGTCTTGAAATCATATTATATGGCATAAAGTTGCACATACTTGGGGAGTCTATTAACTATAACAAAGATGCATTCTATGTCATGTATCTTTGGTAACCTAGTAATTAGGTCCATAGATATACTTTCCTATTTTTTCTCAAGATTGTGTAATGGTTGAAGTAGGCCTGCATGATAGACTTATTTTGCCTTATTTTTCTATAAAGATGAACATTAATTAATGTTCTTGAGTGCATCTCCTTTCATCCATTTCTAGGAGTCTCTCTCTATAATCTATTTGTATATCTTAAAATACCTTGGATGCCCAACAAATGAGGTATCATGCATGATTGTTAAAATATTTTCCTTCATCTTTGATTCTAGGATTAGATATATCCTCTATTTTTGTAGAATTAGGTCTCCCACCACTTTGTACCTATCATATTGTACTCTTCCATCCAATAGCTTAGTAGAAAACTCATTCTTGGAATATTCAGATATGATGATAGTGACCCAATCAATAGAGATATCATAAATCGAACATAAAGTGGGTCTCTAAGATAATGCATAAAAAGCTATTTTATGCCTACCTTTCACATATTCAATATGAAAATCATATGCCTACAACTTTCTTATCCACTTTTGTTGTCTATTGTTCACTTCTTTTGATCAAGAAAATGCTTAAGATCGTTGTGATTAGTCTTAATGACCAACTTTCCAACACCAAGTATTGTCTAAACTTCACTAAGACATAGATTATTGCCAACATCTCCTTATCATAGTTATAACTTATTTTTATGCTTCTATTAGTTTCCTACTTTTGAAAGAAATGGGATGTTTTTCTACATCAAAATAACTACAATTACTTCACCATAAGCATCACATTCCAACATAGAAAGAAGTAAAAATTTTGGGACGAGAAGCATCAAGAACATGAACAAGTTACCTTTTTTAGTTTGTTAAAAGTCTACTTAGCAACATCTATACACTTAAATTCTCCCTTCTTAGTCAGATATGTGAGTGGCACTATGAGCTTAGAAAATCATTTTATAAACCTTCTATAATAGTTGCATAATTTCAATAATCCTCTTAAAAATGACATATTATCAAGGGTTGGCCAATTCATAATAGCCTAAATCTTTTTTTGGTCCACTTGCACCCCTTATTCATTAATGACTTGACCCAAATACAAAATATCCTTAAGCCCAAATTTGCACTTTCATTGTTTAGGAAAAAATGAGTGTTGCTCGAATATGCTCAAAACTTCATCCAAATGCCTTAAGTGTTCTTCCCAATTTTTATTGTAGATCAAGATATTGTTAAAGAAAAATAATATAAATTTCTTAATTGCTTGTTAAAGACCTTATTCATGGACTATTAAAGTTTTTAGGACCATTGGTTAAGCCAAAGGGCATGACTAATAATTTGAAATGTTCACAATGACATCTAAAAGTATTCTTATGAACATCTTCATATTTTGGATCTAATGATACCCCAAGCATAGATTGAGTTTTGATAACTATACGTCTCCAAGTAGCTCATCTATAAATTTATCAATCTTGGGAATGGGGTATCTATTCTTGATTTTTTTCTTGATTAATACTTTGTAGTTAATATCCTTATGGTTCCATCCTTTTTCTTCACCAACACTACTAAAGAGGCAAATGGACTAGAGCTTGACCTTATATGGCCCATATCCAAAAGTTCCTTTATTGCATTCTCATTTTCTTCCTTGTGGATCTTGGAGTGATAGTAAGGAGTGTTTATCATTGGTTTTGCACCAATTTCAAGCTCAATGACCAGAACCCTCAATCAAGTGGTAGTCACAGTGATATTTACTAATAAAAATTTCCATGCTTGTTTGACGTAACTTGCACATGAATATGATAAACATCCTTATTTTTCATGGATGAATATTTTGATGCGAGCAAGAAATTGGTTCCCCAAGCTAATTGTTTTTCTCCCAAAAGCTCTTTCCATCATTTTAGTAGTAATTTCTTGGGGTGATCCACTTTAGATTCACATGACAACTACTTCCTATCCTTCACTTCTAAATTCTAATTACATTGATTGTTAGTTCTATGATAATTATCCTAAAGATTGAAGCCATTGTACTCCAAGCACTGTGTCAATGTCTCCCAATCCAAGCACATAAAAATCCTCACATACAAATGATCTCAAAGAGTCATTTTCAGTTGTTGAATTCTTCATGCATAGGGTACTACAAAACCATCAACCATGTAGTCACATTAAATCCCTTGAAATTCTCAACTATTAAACCCCTTCTTGCCACTAGATCCTAATATATAAAATTGTGGGTTGTCCCACTATCAATCAAGAAATGATCCTTTCACTTGTTGGCACTTCATGAATCTTGAATAGATTATATCTTTAAGTTCTAAAAAGAGAGCTGCAAGAGTTCCTTCACCTGGATCTTTTCCTTCTTCATTAGATTCTCTAATTGCCTTCTTAGACTCAACTTCTTGTGTTTCTTTATTTGACCTAACTTCAATATAGTGCACTTGACCTTTGCTAAGGAAATTATGTCCTCACTCCTAGGGTTCTTTGTAATAGAAATAAAGTTGCTTCCTCTTGAGTTCATTTTTTTTCATCATTTTTTAATGGTGTCAAAATATTTTATGTGATTGAATCTCCCTTTTGGAAATTCTTCTAGTTTATAGGAGTATTAGCATGTGACTTACTATGATAAAGAATAATAAAAAAATGGGGCCCTTTTTATTGCCTCTTGAAGAGTGGAAGGCTCTAATGCTTGGACCAATCCCTTAAAGTTGCTCTAACAATCCTCTTAATAATAGAACCATAATCCTTTTTTCAAAAAAATTAGGAACTTTAACAACTATCCTCTAAAAGTCACCTATGTAGTGTTCCACTAATCTATAGTGTTTTAGGCACACTAGTTCTCAAAAGAGAATTTCTAGATCAACCCTATCAAATATTTCAATCTACCTTTGGTTGAACTCTTCAAAAGTGCTGACGAGTCTATGCCCTTTTGTCACTATTTTATGACACCACCATTCATGGGCTACCCTTTCTAAATAATAATAATATTATTTTATAGTCCACGATACCAGGCAATCTGTGGAGGGAGGTAAACTTGAGCTTATTCTTCATATGTTGGATTTAGAAAGAGGTAGGCATTGATTTTCTAGATCCAAGCATGGGCTGAACACTTTTATGTCCCATCAAACATAAGTATAGGAACCTTTCTCAAATGTTGTTGCAATTCATTATTGGCTTGAATTTGAATTGGTTTCTTCTCGATCTGAGGACCACTTTGGATTTTGATGTTGCAAATGTATAAAAATCATATCATATTGAATTTCTTGCTCTAGCGCTTTGTATTCAACATTTTGAATTTTTTTTTATTATTTCCATTGCCTCTCCTTTTAATGGATTTGATCTCTTTTGCAATAATCTCGGTTGGAAAGGATTGGGTGAAGAATCAACTTTTTGGTTAATGCCTAATGTACTTCCCCTTCAAGTAGGTGATTTTTGAGCTCCCAAATATTCTTAACCTTGTGTGACTTGCATCATCATTATCAATGCATATTTGAGTATTTGAGCCATCTCTCTTTATCTTGATGTCAAATTGATCACCACTACAACTATTGATCACCAAAATATATCAAACCTTGATCCCTTATGTGTCATGATGATACCACTATAAGATCCTCAATTAGGGATATTATATATTTCTAATTGATTTATCTCCATGGGATGCCAATTATTATATCTTATTTCAAACCAAACCTACTACAACATATACTATACTTAATAGCATATGTGAGAATGAATGATAAACCCTTGCAAATGAACAATTGAAATAGTAGTTCGCCAAATGGGCTAATCCTCTTATTACAATGAAGAATTATACTTACAAATAATTTGGTTTGCCATAAATTTCATGAAAAATAGTAGTGATATTATTATAAAAAATATGGCAAATCTACAACAATCAGAATTACAATTCTGAGGCGCTAAGAGAGCTGCCTGAATTTCAGACAAATAGGTGTTGTGAAATTTTCCTAAATAAAAATAAAGTGAATCCTAAATAAATCCCTATGTGAGATTGTTGAGACTAGTTCAGGGGTTTTTAACCACTAACTAGTTATGGAAATCAAGGGGTTTTCATCCTCCAATATCCAATGATAAGTGAATAGGATGTGCAATCTATTTGAGTGAAATCAATAAATAAACAAGCATGGATTTTCTTGATCCTTGTCTTGGTTAAATCTATAATTTTAAAATTCTTTTCCTTTCCCTCCAAAATACACCCACATACAATCCTTGGTCTACACTATTTAAAAAAATGATTAGCTTGTTGCATAACACCGATGACCCCATAATCTAGGTGCCCAATTTAAACACTTATATTTTTTTATGATTTTTCCCTAAGCCCATGGGAAATGAAAAATGGGCTTACAAGTCTATCCAAAAATAACAACGAAAAATGATTTATTTTAAATTTTGAAATAATCAACACACACACACACATAGTTATATAAGCTCATAGATATTTTCAAAATTATTTTAGCCAATTTTATGTGGTTGTTCATAGAGACTTGTTTGAGTTGTGCATACAAATTGAAGAATTATTTTAACCAATTTTTATATGGTTGTTTGCAGATGTTTGTTTTAGTTGTACATAGAAATTTTTAGAATTATTTTAGCCAATTTTATATGGTTGAACCAAAGAGGTTTATTTTAGCTTTGCACAAAGTATTTTAGAATTATTTTAGTAAATTTTATATGGCTATTTGTAGAGGTTTGTTTCAATTGTGTGTGGAGATTTTTAGAATTATTTTAGCAAATTTAATATGGAAATTAATAGAGGTTTATTTCAATCATGCATAGAGAATTTTAGAATTATTTTAGCCAATTTTATATGGTTGTTTGTAGAGGTTTGTTTTGGTTGTGTGTAGAGATTTTTGGAATTATTTATATGGTTGTTTGTAGAGGCTTGTTTCATCTGCATATATAGGTATTTTCTTAGAATTGTTCTAGCTAAAGTTATATGGTTATTCATAGAAGCTTATTTGTATTTAAACCGATTATATGTTGTCAATTGTGCATGGAAATCTAGATTCATTTAGTCAGTTGAATATGATAAATATTTGAAATCAAGTGAATGTTTACTTATTGGTACCTATAAAACTAAGTATGAACAACATTACACTTGATTTTATACCTAGTATACTTGGAGAACTATGTAAAAATAACATTATGCATGGTTGTATAGTTTTCCTAACTAGATTTTTTTATAGAAACAATATCGTATACAACTATCATACCTTTTATATTTTATATCAATCTTATATAAGACTATACATACATTAGGTATATGGAATCCTTCATGAACAACCTTATATAAGATTTTAAAACTGTTATTTTGGCAAAATATATAAACATATGTGTGTGAAAAAGTAAGTGATTTTCTTTAATGATGTACTACTATTTTTCTCACTCGAAAGTAGGGTATGTTGGGAGTAAGAGAATATTTATAATATTTTAAAATCTTGCATTTTGAATTGTATCTATTGATTTATAATTATGTAATGAGTGAAGCAAGAGATAGTGGTGTTGCAAATACATGAACCATATTTATACATTCTAAAGTACGATTAAAATTAAACGCTTTGGCCAAAGTGATGCTATAGGTGTATGAATGATCATTTCACTATACTTTTAGGGTTACATGGTAGTCAAAAGTTATGAGTAGCTAGAGGGTATCTAGAGTCTATATGGTTAACTACATGTAATAGTGATTACATACTTATTATACATTAGGTTCTTAGATTGGTTGTGGTATTTTTGTAGATGTTACTATCTACCACCCTTGTTTATGCGTTACATCACTCCTAATAGGGAGATGAATGGGAACCACTTGATTTGTGGTTGGAGGTAAAGCACTCAGATGATTCTCATCTCTCCATCCTTACAAATAATACATACACTATATACTTGTACTTGAGATCATGATTAAGAATATTGATTTTAATACATTGCACAAATTATAGATTAATCCATAGTGTGAATATTTCACTTATATGTGCAATATGTAGAGAGTAGTCCTATTATTAAAAATATTATATTGTAGCTTTTTTGAGTATCATGGACTATTAAAAATATTATATTGTAGCTTTTTTGAGTATCATAAATCTTTATATGTATGTATGCCATTTTACAGCAGAATAATCATATTTTAACAAATTGCTTCCTTCTTTTACAAGTACTATATTAAATGTGTTATTTTTGACGTCGAGGGCTTGGAACAAACATTTAGTAGGAAGAGAAGACATTGACGCGTAGGATTAACGGCAGAGCATGTACAAAGCGGTGGCGGTTTAGTTGAGCGAGACAAGGGCTTCATCATAGGACCGTGGTCTTTCTTTAGCAGGTAGAAAAGATTAATAATGCTATCAGGAAGCTACACAGCACCAGCAGCAGCACATCACACCAGATCTGATAGTGTTCCTATGAACAATGGATCAGCCATTGGTCCAATAGGAGGAGGAATAGCTCAGCCCCCTAGAGTTAGTTCTATGGCGAACAATAATCCAGGTGTTGTTAGGCCAGGCTGGGGAACCATGCCGCTTCCCATGGGTCCATATGCTCCCCAGCCTATGCCTGTTCCACCGCCAAATGGTAAGGACTCTATCTGAATTTGGGCTTTTCATCGGTGAATTGGGTTGTGAGATTGAGATTAACTGATCGTCAATTCATATGGGTTCAAATATTTCAAATTTTATATGGATTGGGTTCTCAGTTTTAATTCATATGTGAAGTGGGTCTGTAAAATATTTTGAGATGATGGATGCTCTTTAGGCCAAATTGTTGTTTAGTACTTGTTTGTTCAGAAAATTGCTTGTCTGGGTTTATCCGGAATTCACCTCGTTTTCCTTGATTTCTTGATTGAAGATTTCATGTACCTGTAAATGCTTATCTAATGTGCCTGGCATCTTTAAATATTTTTGCAATCATGATTTTCTGTTTGAGCCCAGTGAGTTTACGTGGGTAGCCAGGATATCGTAGTTTATGGTCGAAAGGTTGTAATTCATAGCAGAATTGGGTTTGTGGGCAGGTAGGATGTCGTAGTTTAGGATTCAAAGTTTGCAATTTATAATGAAATTGTGTTTGCGGGTTTGATTTTTCTCAACTATGATTTTCTTTTACGGGGCTTGTTAGCATATTTGGGTGGGTGCAATGTTGTATTCTAGGGTTTAAGGACTGTAATTCATCATATTTGAATTGGGTTTCCAGGTTTGCTTCATGTGCGAAGTGGGTGCACGGATTAAGTTGGTATATTATTTGGGTTCTAAGATTTGAAGTGGACATGTCAGATTAATTTCATATTTGGATTGTAAGATTTAATTTGTAGAGGATTTGGGTTTGTTAACTTAGTATATAGTTGATTTTAGTTTGTAAGATTGAATCTATTCTTGAATTCCGTTTGTGTAATTTTCTTAGGTTTTCAATTGGGTTGTTTGTTTTGGATTGATTCTGCAGACCAACATAGTTCTATGTTTTGCAATGTTGTGTATGTTGACCCATCACTAATAATTGTATGGAGATAGGCCATTTTATTCCCCCGTTGACCTAGTTGAATTATAGGGCACTGCATTTATTGAAATTCCTCCCTTATGATTGAAGATGTGATTTCTTGGACCGGCTGCATCACACGTCATTGTAATCTATTTTGTTTTGAGTACAAAGCATATCTGATATTCTTCTATGGGTTCACCTATGATTCATTTGCAATAATCTCTCTCAAATCCTTTTTGCTAGAACGGCTTATATAATGGGGCAGGCACAGAAGATAAGTTTACTTGCTCTAGACAATTACTTTTCAGCCATCTCAGAAATCCATCAGCTGAAAAATTATAGAGAGTTTATCTTACAGCTGATAGCCAAAACACTGTTACACAAACTATAACCACTATCCACAAAAGCCTATACAGAATACCCAAAATTTGCTGGGGACATAACAAAATCCTTTGGCATAAACAAGATAATCTTCAGGGTTATAATTTTTTGAGTTCATCTATTCTTCGTTTGCAATTATCCTCTTTTTTCCTAAGTTACCGGATTCGTACCCACAGGCCTCGAACCCGGCTCGGGTACACACCCGGTTCGGGTTCGGGTTCGTCTGTGGGTACGTGCTGGGTACGCACAGGGTGCGCGCCCAGCACTGTGGGTTCGCCAGGGTTCGCGCACCCGCGAACCCTGGCGAACCCACAGTGCGCGCGCGAACCCTGGCGAACCCACAGTGCTGGGCGCGCACCCTGTGCGTACCCAGCACGAACCCAGGAACCCATGGGCCAGGTTAAAAAAAAAGGGCCCAAAATTGATTAAAAAACTCTTTTTTTAATTTTTTTTTCCTCCTAACCCTAAAACAGCATTGATCATTTCATAGTTTACTAAGCATATTCAGACTTATTGCAAGAACTTCCTGTGTTCTATTTAGAACTGATGTATGAAGTTAATCCTCAGAAAATTAACAGCAGATAGAAGAAAGTCTGTACTCAATCTGAGACAAGGTTATAATCTTTTACAACTTCTCACAGTCTATTTGTAGCAGCAAATACATTGATTTATAACACCAGATAATAGAATGAACAGCAGTTACAAGTAATACAATGAGTTTATAAATATCTCAGACCTGGGAATGTGTTTGCCAGGGTAAATGTATGATGAATCTTGCTCGATCAATGATCAATGATCCTGAATATTTATCTTTGGCATTTGGCATTGATCAATGATCAAGTATCATACTATGAAATGATTTAGTTTTACAATTCTGTATATTTCTCTTCTTTTTTTTTGTATATATATATATATATATACACACACGTACCCATACGTACCCAAACCCCTAAAAAATTTTTTCACGTACCCACGTACCGGGTTCTCGTACCCGTCCCCGAACCCGAACCCGAACTGGTAACTTAGCTTTTTTACCTTTGCTTGAAGAGTTTTATTACAGGAGCTGACTCTGGAGAGAAATTTAGTTTGTTACAGATGATAAAAATTAAGCCAAACCCAGAAGATTTGTTAACTGAACTTTTACAAGTATTTTAACCTGCCACAGATATCCAAAAAGTTACTACATATATAACCACTATCCAATAAAGCCTATACAGAATAAACCTAACTTATTGCTGGAGAGACCTCAAAATTCTTCTGCAGACAAACATAAAGGATGTGATCTTATGAATAGCTATTATCCATATACAGGAGGCATGCAATCTAGAAAGCATCTTAGATGGGGTGATTTGGTTTCTTCTTTCATATGTAAGGACATCCAAACTGGAAAGATATAGAAGAACTAACATTTTTACATGTATTTTGTTATGTATGTTACATGGTGCTTGACTATTAATTGGTAAAGGGTAATAGGCAACAAAAGAAGGTATCTGCTACGAAATACTGTAAAGATAAGCTAGGTAAAGTGATAATTATGAAAAGAAATATAGGGATATTAGTGAAGGAAATGCTATTCAGTTTATAATTGAAATCAATGGGAGAAATATTGCTCAGAATCATGCCAATGTGTTGTCAAGAGTTAAAACAATGATCAAGAGAGGTATTGTGATAAGTATGGACAAGTTGCCCAATGTAGAGACACCAATGACTAAGTGCTCTTTGTTCAATAATTGACCTAAAGTTAATCTCACAATCAAGGAATATATGTTAGAATCATACAGATATTAATATGAACTATCTGGATTTGACATAAGTGAATTGTAAATGGCAGACAATGTTACATTGAAAGCCCCTTTAGATCTGACAGCGTGATCCTCAACCATAATTGAAATGCACCCCTTTGCACAAATCATGCTTTAAATTATACGTGAGATTTGGAAAAGAAACAACTGATCTGTTTATCAATTCAATAATATAAAAGTCCAAGTTGCCCACATGTATACCACACCATTTCAACCTCAACTTGAATTCCATTCTACATATGCTATGATGAAAAAAGTTTGTTCTAGATGCCTCTGACTGATGATATATTAATTTTGTAATAGTTTGAAATCTTACATATAAACTCATCAAGTTCTTCAATAGATTCTACCAAATGTTCATTACTGGAGAGTAACCTTCATTATGCAATGCATGGATGAATTTTAAAATTTTTAGAACAGGTTATTGTATTCCCTTCAGTAACATCATTTATATGTTGCTTCTAGGCTCTAGTAACAGCATTGGTTTTCAAAGGGACAGAAAGTGCTCCTTCACAGGAGTTATTGATTCAATATTGAATCTCTCAGAAAAGAAACAGCAGTAATTAGCTCAATCCAGATATGTAAGAGTTAATCAAAGGATACATTAACTTTGAGTGAAGTACATTCACCATCATTGTGTTTTGAGTGCTTATGCATTCCAATTACCATTTTGTTATGCCTCTTTGAGATGATTTTGCTTGCTTACTTCTATTGATTAGTGATCTTATGGTGCTTTGCATATACATTCCTTAATATGTAAATTAACTTTTTCCCTATGTATGAGTCAGCTGGAGGAAATAATTTTACTAATGTTAAACTTTTTGTTTGTGCTATTCCTTTTTGTTGATAACATTTCACAGTACATAATAAGTCATGATTATCAATTTCACAATATTGCACACGAGTCTCTTCTTCTTTGGTTGGACCTTTAGGGGTGACAGAAGCTTTAATGATTATTATTAGATTGCATCTCTTGATGAGGGGCACACCACTGTTTTGCCCTATACTTCCCAAACAATGGGGAATGCCACTCTGTGATACAGATGTGTCATTGCTGGTTTCCATTCTCAGTCTTTACCTTTGGTCTTCATTTGTTCCTTGTTATCCTTTAGGGGTCCTCCTCTCACATGGATGCGTTTTTTTTTTGGTAATTTGTGATTATGATTTATGCATCCATCATTGTAGTGTTCAAGTTCTTTGTGGTTTTTTCAGATCTTAGGACTCTTTTTACTCTATAGTAATGGTTTACCTCTAATTATGTTTTCACTGTTCCGGTCTTTTAGTTCTTTGGGGTTTTTTAGATCTTAAGTACCCTAATACATTAATATTGTAACTAGATGTAACAATAAGTCCCATTGACTTTATCTGGTCATTCATAGACATAATATACTTTCTTTCTTTGTGAACATCAATACTGGCTTCACTTGCCTTTTTTTTGTGTTGTGTTTACTGACTTCAAAATGTTCTTTAAACTTTTTAGTACATTTTTTAATTCTATTAGGATTAGCCTTAGGGGGTAGGAGACATTGATGAAGATAAAGATTTACTAATTACTAGTGTTTTATTATATCAATTTTAAGCCTTGTGTTGTTGTTTGGTCAAATACAGCCTAAATTTTTAATGTTATACTTTCGCATCTGTAGGAATGCAGGGTCAGCTTGTGTGCAGTGGATGTAGAACTCTTCTCGTCTATCCTCAGGGTGCAACAAATGTTTGCTGTGCAGTGTGCAACACAGTAACAGCAGTTCCACCTCCTGGTTTACATCCCTTCCTTCTCAATTGTGCTTTGTCTTTTCTCTTGATTTTTGTTATTCTATTGAGATCATTTCATTTGGAAGTGGAAATATTTAAGAAGGAAAACTACCTTTTATTGAGATGAATTTTAAAATTTCCATTGTTTCTTTCCACAGGAAAGAAAACAAAATCCTACTAGGAATTGCATTCTCAGTTTCCTTGATGTTGCTAGTAGTTTTATATTGGCTAAGATGCTTCTGTACATGTATCTTTGTTTAGAGATACTGAGTAGCATCTTAGATTGTTTTTGGCAGTTTCAAGGAATAGAATAATCTTTGTGTAAGATAGAGAAATACAATTGAAATGTTTACTTTAAAATATTCATATCAATAACTATAATGTTGCTAGCTCAATTCAACATTCAGTAATTTAGTTATATGAGGTTTCTGAAAATGAGGGTTTCATGGGTGGAAATAACATCAGATGAGCTACTCATCAATCTGGTACAATGACAACACAGGAGATGTGAGATTCTTGGCAGAGCTTTGAAAATTTGCATAAATATACAGTTATCATAAGGATGTTGGAAATGAGTCTCTGTTCGGGCCAAAGAATTATCTATACATTATCGCAATAGCAAGGGAAGGAATATAAATTATGCATGTTCCACCCCTTCAGACTCTTGCTTTGTTTACACAAGCATTATCACCTAAGCACAGATGCCAGGATTGTACTAGAGTGGATGATTTGCTTCCATTTAAAATATTTTTGGTTGTGCTTGGTTATGTTCATGTATCTTTCCAAGGTTGCAAAATATGTAGTTGTACAATACATATTATATAGTGAACCCTATATAATATGAAATAGGGTTCACTATATAATAGTGTTGCTCCAAGTTTCTGGGATGGGGACGGCAAGGGACGGCGGGATTAGTCCCCAAGTTTCCGGATTTAGAGGCCAAATTTGGGGACAGCGGGGGGACAGCTATATAAAATATAGGGAAAACTTAAAATATATAGGGAAATTTTAAATATTCATATGAAAACATGGATAAGGCATGCATAATATACATTATAGAACCTTAACATATAACATTTGTGCTCATTATCATTTGTCAATACTCAATACACATTCAAAATTCAAAATTAACATACATGAATTATGAAACAACATCCAAGTTATAATTTATAAACTTATATCAAAATGCCCAAAGGCTACATTGCTGCCATATAGTTTTAAAGTTTGTGAATCATGATATGAAAATCAAAATACAAAAAACAAAGAGCAGTAGCACTGCTGCCCCTAATCTGCATCGCCCATAACTGCATCAAAGTCAGAGTCATCCTCTGAGTCACTGCCACTGTGATGGTCCACCTCAGCCTCAACCAATGAAATCCCATCCAAACCCTCTACTGTCTCCTCCTCATCAACTTGCGCCATGTCCTCGAGATCAATATCCCACCGTAGGGCTGGAGTCTGTCAATACTTTGGAGTTTGACGATCCTCAAGCTGAAGAGCACTATGCATGGCCACTAGCTTCTCAGCTCATCTAGAGGTAAGTCTATTTCTCTTGAGGGAGTGGATAAAGCTATATGTGGACCAATTCCTCTTTATAGCAGAGGAACTGGCAACCTGTGCAAGAAGGCGAGTAGCAAGTATCTTCAACTACAGTTTATCCTTCCCATGCCATGTCCACCATCCAATAGGGTATGCTTGAGCTAATATAGCTCTATCCAACCTCGCTTGTGGTTTACTCAAAGTTGGGCCATGAAGGTTTGCAAAGTCAAGGAATTGTGTCCGAAGTACTGAAGCCTGCTCCGCTGAATACATCTTATTAATGGCCTGTGTGAACCCATCTAAAACCTCTGGGTCATCACATGGAGGCACACTACCATCCCTTGGTGCATACCATGCATCATGGCACAAATGTGTACTCAATGATGCCTAGAAAACATCTCTAGTTTCTTCAATAGAAGACTTTGTATTTGTGCAAGAGGCATCATCAAATACCTTGCCTTTGTAACTCTTTTTAAAACTGCATTGCAATTCAAAATGCCTAGTTTTACCCCAACTCTATTTTTCTGAAACCCTTCAGGGATTTTAGACTTACTTTTAGACTTTGATTTTCCATCTCTTGACTTGCTGTTGGCTTTCTATTGAGAATGACCTCTTATATAGACGGCATCCTGTGTAACATTCTTCATGGATTTTTGCCTCATTTCTTTGATAACAAGGCTGCAACTATTTCCTCAAGTTTTAACTTAGTTGAGGCACTAGTCATGGCCATGTTATCCGATGAACCAGACAAAGAACATAACTAAATAATTCATTTGACTTTTTCATCTATCTTAACATCTATAGAGGCTAATTGGCTTCCCACTATATTGAATGCATTGAGATGTTTTGTCACAGCCACCATCAGTCATTTAAAGGCAGTATGTCTTCCGAAGAAAAAGTTTGTTCACTAGAGACTTTGTTTGATAGCCCATTAGTGGTGGATACTCTTGAGACATTCAACAAAACTGAATCAGAAAGACAAATCTGGATTGAGCTTATTGCCTTCCTGTCAATCTTTGCCCATTCATATACTGTCATACCTTGAGGTTTTGATCTTGAAAAAACAACCCTGTGATCTCTATCAACTAGAAGATCTTTCATCTTGAGCTTGCATCCTTGAAATGCTCGATTATGCATAGCTCCCAGTCAAGAAAAAAATAATCATAGGGCCAAAATACCCTTTTTCTCATGTATCTACTAAAACCAAGTGCTGATACCAAATGAAAGGAAATAATAACAACACTTGATAAAATTTTCCAAGAGAAACTATGCTTATAAATTTAAAATGCAACAGAATGTAAAGAATGACACACTTAAAAAAATATGATTATTTACCTAGGGAACACCCTTTGGGGAAAAAAAATGGGTTAAATTTAATCCCCACAATCAAGGGATCCTATTTAAAAGATCTCACTCTCTCCAATGTTCTACCTTGGTAAAATATCGTCCACATTGGTAAATATGTTTGCCACACCCCTATGTTTAAGAGGTGAACATTACATGAAGCATACAACACATTCTTAACAATAGACTACCAAAAGATTTTATCCATAAAACTATTGCCATGTTGAGCAATTAGTAGATTCATTGACAGTTCGCAAGCAACTACAGAGAATCATTAAGGGATCAAGAGATTGTTAGGAAGAAAATACTAGCTGCAGAAATATTTAGGCCATTTCTTCTGACCATTTCATTGTAAGAGTGTTGATGCATACAAAATTTTGACAGCCTAAAATCTTTGAAGCTTTTAGTTTTAAAAAATTATATCAATGTACATGGCATATATCATAGGTACAAAGAGTGTAGTTTGTATTTGCTAAATTTGTCTAGATAATAAACATGGACAATCTTGCTACCGTGGGGCTTAGAAATGCCTATACACTGGATAAGGACCTCTATACATGGTGACTCCTAAGATTTTGGAGTATTCTTAGTTATAGAATGTACAAACCAAAAAGTAGACTAACATTATTGATTTTGAAACAAACAAAAAAATTCCATCAGCCTTCTTACAGTATCAAGCCTTTAGAACTAAACTAGATAAAGTTTATGTTGAATAACTCGTTGGTCATCTTTGATAAGTTTTACTTTGTATGTGGTTGCAATAACTCTTTATTCTATTTCCTCCATCCTTTGGACCAGTATACCCTGTTTTTTGGTTGCAACTAGATTTGGTGTTTGGTGATCCCTTCCTTGGTTTCATAACGTCTTAAATTTTTTTCAAAATGATACCCTGATATTTTGGTACTTCGTAAATGATCTGTCACAATTCCACATGTCATTCGCATCATTGCCTTCCCTGAAAGGTGATGTCTTGTACCTTGTCTCTAGGCCTAAGAGCAAAATGTTCCTCCTAGCTCTGATTAATTGGGATTGTGATTTTTTTCTTCACTTGCATTCCATTATTGGTAGCTCCCCTTTCTTTTGTTTGATGCTGCCCTTCTTTGCCTTCTGTCAATCATCAAATAAATCCTCAATGGGTGCTTTAATATTTTCCCTTATTAAAATTAACTTGTGCTTCATGACTAGCCTCCATTAGGTTTGTTTTGTGTGTTAACACTTTGCAAATGCTGTAATTAACAGCCGCTGCTATGATATGTGTGCAGGGGCTTGAAGTAAATTGGCCTATAAACCTGATCAACATACACAAAAATAATAACATTATGTTAATTGTGTAACTTTCACAGGAAATGTGACTTTACTTCCATATTTAGTTTATTAGATATATGGGTTGAATTGGGGCCCACTTCCCTTTACAACATATTTGGGATTATTAGGCCTAGTGGCCTACTACAGCATGAATGCCACAGAATGACCCATACCTATACTTGCTGCTATAAACCTTTCCATATGCAAAGATCCAGTGGGACTGCCACCGCCACAAATTTCCATCTACTCCACTTGCCACACCCTTAAGCACTATCTGGCTGCATCAATGCCGCATCCTCCAGCACTATCCGGCTGCATTTTAGCAGGGCTACCCCTCAGCATGCCTTACGACACTAAGAAATCCTTTGGGAGAGTTGAACCTTGGTTTCCATTATGAGAACCAAACAACCCAACCATTGACCACACCCCTGTTGAGGATGAATTTATTCCCATTAAAATTGGACATTTGCTTTATGTGCTTACTCCTACTAGATAATAAAAAATCTGTGAAGATGCATTTATAGGTCAGTTCTTAGAGGCTAGTTCACTAAACTAGCAAAGTTTGTATGACACATCAAATGGTAGTTATATGTGTCTTATTTAGACCAGTCAACAACCATACACAGCCAAGTCATGGAATCTTCATTCAATTGGATAGCACAGCAGAGGATGAAGACAGCAAAGTGAGAAGTTAAGGCATAAGATGGAGCTTTCTGTTCCCACCATCTCATCATATTCGGACTGGGCCATGTGTCAGCCTCATGCTATAATAGAGAGCTGGACAACAAGAGATGAAAGGTGAGGAGATTGGGGGGCATCCCAATATTTGCTGCTGGAATAACAACAGCCATGCATTGACTCGTTGACAAAGTATTAATTCATACAGCGGAGAAATGAACCTTGAAAGCAATCTCCCATGCCACTTCCCACTATTAGCCAATTCATAGTAGCGGAACTTTAATGTAGCCATATTTCCAGTTGTTGCAAGGTCAATATCACAACCAAACGCAGCATACACACAGGGATATATGAACAGTCATTCTGAATTAAATAATAGAATTTTCTCAAGCCTTAATGCAGCCATATTATTGAATATGAACCTCATCTTGAAATTGTGTATTGAGTTGGAAGCTCAAATGAATTGCCATGCCAAGAATTGATATACAAACTGTTAATCTGAATAGTAGAGTTTAAACCTGGTGAGAGAAAGTGGGAAAAAAATCAGTTGTCCATTGGTCCAATTGTACTTTTCCTAATTATCGAAGATTCTCTAAATTGAATTCTATTGGACTCTTGACTCTCAGGTTTCCCCTGTAATGTAGAAGCTAATGAAATTTAGAACTTGTGATATCTGTATATGGAATTTCTGCAAACTGTTCTTGTTCTGTAATTTACCAAGAGTAGTAGTTTTTTGAATTCTTAGTTTTTCTGTCAAGTACTTTGGTGTGATTACTCTTTAGTTTGAACAGTTGACTTTGGCCATACAATCTATGATTCAGCCACCAGAAAACAAACTTTATAAACGAGAAAATAATCACCATTCACTATATTTGGAGCTCATCTGATTCTAAAAAGTAACTGAATTGAGCCTCCAGAAAATGAACTTTATAAATAAGAAAATAATCATGATTAACTATATTTGAAATTCATCTGATTCTAAAAGGCAATCAAAGAACACAGTCTTTGGTTCAAGTACTTGAGCATATGTTGTCAGTTCTGAAAGTAGAACACAATAAATATATTCTTATGATCCAAGAACCCATGGGCAGGTTAAAGAAACAAATAAAATAGTAGTAATAATTATGCATGACATGTGACATTGAAAAACGAGAAGGCTGAAAAAGTGACCCATGTCACGGGCATAGGCACGATGAATAACATCAGCTCAAAACCTTTTCAGTTAATGTACAAGCAAGAAGCCACCGTGCTAATGGATATTGTGGTATATAGCCAAAACATGCCAATGGGGGGACATTGAAAGTCTGTAGGAATGATTTAGATTTTAAATCAATTGAATGTGCTAGATGGTAAAAGTTCATGGCACAACTGACTGTTGGTATAAAAAAAAGAAAAAATAGTGATTTCCATTTGAAAAGAGAGAAGTTTGAAGCTGGAATGCTGGGTGTAAAGTACACAGTAGAAATGGACAGAAAGGCCCAAAAATTTAATGATGTGAAATGAACTTAATATAGTCCATGAAAGTTTGAAATATGGTACAATCTAATTTGGTTACATGGATGGAACTCTTAGTAAGACCTAATAAAAATGCATCAAAATTCAAAATTAAGAATCATGATTCCACCAGTGAAGCTTATAAAATTTCATTGGAATTGAAAATATTACAGAAGAAATATACTTCAGAGATATATGTCACCACGGCCTGCATATTAGTAAATCTGAGTGCTTCTGGATCAAACTGTATGTGCTTATGGAAAAAACACAGAGAGTTAAATCCAGAAGCACTGAGATTCACAGAATTATACTTGCTAATGGACAATTGAAATGATTTTTCTCCAAATTGGAAAATGCATAGGGATCAAACTGTATGCACTTCTGGAAAAACCACACAGAGTTTAATCCAGAAGCACTTAGATTCACAGAATTATACTTGCAAAATGATTTTTTTCTTAATTGGAAAACACATAGCACATTTATCAAGAAAAAAATTTAATCTCCACATTATCCAATCATTGATTAGGAATGTTCTTTTGCCAATTGACAAGCAGAACATGGTCATAGCAATTACAAAGAAACATGTAATTGCTAAAACCACATTTCTCTCACCAACTAGTGAAATGGACATGCTGCTGATTAGTGAACACAAGTCTTGTATGGGGCACAATATTGAAATAATAACTTCCATCTGGACATAAAACAGATCTTTTCATGCATATATGAAATTTACCACCATGCTGCTAGGAATTTAAGGATTTATTCCTTCCTCTAAGGCACAAGATTGCACAATAATAACTGGTTGTCAATCTGTGAAAACATTGAGCATCAAGGTCCATAGGACGCCCAATTGATTGTGGGGAAATGACAATTGTTTTTGCTGATTGATGTACACAAAGGGCTACATACCGTTTGTGTGCAACTTGATGGACAATGTGGGGGCTGAATGCTAAATTGTAAGTCACAAAACAAAATATGCCATGTTAGCAAGCTTTACATGTTTGATGTGCAGGGAAATCAAACATAAAAAAATGCATCAATCATGGCAAAACACTAATCACAAAATTGTAGAACACATACGTGATATAGGCCAGAATACTTGACCCATTAAACATGTCTCCATGAAAGAAGACAACATCTGCTCCTATTGCCACAGCAACATAACCAGAAGAAGAATTCCATATAAATTGGAAGTGGAAGGATTATAATTTATCATCAGCTTTGTGAATGGTATGAGACAATTATAAATCCAGAGGTTTGGGGTTTGTAGGATGCATAAGGAACTCAAGTAGCAATCATGTCCATCATTATCATTGAGAAAGAATTGATGGAAACCCTGATCAAGGCATAAAACCTCTGATAGAATGCAGTACTCTAGGGAATTTCTACTATTTCACCAGTTGTCCTTTCTGAGCTGAAAGATATTGCACAGATTTTTGTGCTATCAGAAAATGCCTTAAAAGGTTCTGCATACACAACATTCTGCTACAGCTGTCTAAATGTACCACACACAGAATTATGAAGAAGTAAAAAAGGTAAAGGAAACAATATTGAAAATTTTGAATTTAATGATAAGATGACTGAAGGAATAGCAACTTCATGTTAGCTAGGTTGTTCCACACTGACATAAATACATGAACCCCTGCCTAATGTTTACCATATTTAGATGGTATTAGAAAAATATTGTAGCAATTATACAATTGGTATAAGTACTTGCCCAATAAAATGAAAACTGTCCTTTACAATGTAAAACAAATGAAGTTTATTTGTTTTATCATGACTTTATGCACTGCAATTTTATATGTCAAGTCGCACCCAATCAAAATGAGAGGAAAGCCCTTAAGGTCTCTGTAGAAAAACACATAAAAAAATCAATTTCTTAATCAGTCCTGATAACCAGATATCGAGAAAATAGAATAGAAGAGTGTATGTCATCATCTCAAACAATCTTTAAGTGACGATCCATAGATTGCTTTTGACTAATCTGAAGATAAGGAATCTGGAGGGTTTGTACACTGAAAGAATTGAAGATCTAAAATCAAAGAGTAGTAGTAAAGAATGCAAAAAATGACTGTACCCAACCAACTTTACAATTTTCTTAAATTATCTAAATTGTGTCTATGCCACCAGCAAGGTCGATTTCAAAACTATTCCACCAATATTTTTCATCTTCCATTACCCATCAGTAGTATATTATTTTTTTCTTGTAAAATGCATGTTTACAGTTAGAATAGCTAGAGTATTATGGATGCTAAAAATTGACCTATCCATGGTCTAATGAATTTCTGCTCTCATATTGTTATGCTGTTGGAGGCCACCCTTTCCTAAATGCAGTCTTTTAGAGTCACGAGGTTCTTCTGAATTTCCCTAAAATTTATCGCTCTTCTGTCCTTGCAAAATGTCATGGTGGATGCAAAGGATAAATGCTCCTGGATGTACTGAAACTGCAGTCTCTTTCACTCACCTAGGGTTTTGTCCTTTGTGATTCTCCTTAGCAATCTCCACATAATTCTTAATATATCACACATGGATTTGATAAGAGTTACTTGGTATTTGCCCACAAAACTCCAAGAGCTTTTGCCCACTCATCCATTGTTTCTTCAAAGTGTCCTATTGGGAATTTTAATGACTTTTCTTCCCTTATCTGTTTTTCCACTCTGAAATCAATACCTTTTAGTCTCAACTTATCAACCCAAGCTTGAAACCAAGTTTGTAAGCAGTATTGCCATGATCGCCAGTTAATTGAATTTTTGTCATTTAGTTTTTAATTCTTGGTTCAGAAAAAAAGTTATTTTTAAAAAAGTGCACGTCAGAATTTGGGATTATTTTACCTAGTGACAAAACTGTGGCTTATTTAACATATCCTTTAACCTCGTCCCAGCTAGTATTTTTCCAGGAACCTTTAATTATTTTTATCAGTAGCAAAATCCCCCTCCCCAAACAATGAGATTTTCCTTATTTAAAGTGAGGAAGGCTTAAATACTAGTGAGGTTATGTAAACAGGTTCAATCTTAGTATCCCTTATTAGATCAACAGTATGATATTTCTTCTGGGGCCTGTGATTCCTCCATCTCACACTGCATGCCCATGGTTCTGGAGTTCCTATCAGATCCAAGTTCTATTTAGGGAAAGTGTGGCATATACACTATCTAAGGGGGTTAAGAGTTTCTATGTTCAGGCCATGTCTTGTCATTACAATTGTTCTTTTTAAAATTTACTGTATAAGGTCTTACTATCATTTACTCTTTTCAAAGCAGGAAACTTTCATATTTGTTAAACAGCCTGTGTTGATTGCATCATAATTTTTCTGCTATGGAGCTTTTAACATTTGCACCTTGGAGAATTCTTTTGGCATGGTATGTTCTGAGTGATATTTTTGTTCCTACATATAGGGACAGAAATGGCTCAGCTGATTTGTGGAGGTTGTCGCACGTTATTAATGTATGTTCGTGGGGCAACAAGTGTTCAGTGTTCCTGTTGCCATACAGTTAATCTTGCAATGGAAGGTATGTGTTCTAATTTTTATTGCCATGTCTTTCTAAATGCTATAGAAGTTCTATGCATTTTAAAACTATAAGCATAAAGATTCTCAAGTGTATGCATTTGGCCTTTCCATTACAATGTATCAGCTGATTACAATTATTAATTACACAAAGCTTTATCACGAAAACTTCATCATTTCCTTAAATGTATCTGTTATTTTCTTTTATAGTTTTGTGTGGTTAGAAAAGAAAAGATGGCCCAAGGTCCATGTAATGACCCCTAATTGGGAGTGCCCTAAATTTGCCCTAATTTCCTTAATTTGAATAACAAAGGGGTTAGATAATATCTTTCCTCTGATTGAAACCCTGATTGAAGCCCTGCGCACAGGTTAGAAACTATTTACCGTAATCAAACTGATTAGCAGATTATAATCATTTATCACAATAATACTAATTAGCAGATTACCATAATTAGATATTAATAAACTGATGGCCAATCATTAATTCAATCTCAAAGTATTCTAACATCCTTGGAGGATTCAATCATAGGAGAGTATGGGAGAACGTGACTTGATGGGGTGCCTAGGACCCTTTTACCCTAGGCCCAAGAGTGGATATACCATCCCTCTTGGCCTCATGTGGCCTATGCCATCCATATGAGGTGATCTACCTAGTTGGTGTCTTTTCCATTATCCCCTCATCTCACCAACCATTTCCCTCTCCCTATGATTTGACCTCTTGTGCTGATTATCCATGATGGAGGAGTGAGATTACAATGGGTGCCCCGAAAATGCCATCTCTCCTAAGCCCAAAGGGGCTGCACCCTCTGTACCCCCTTGGCCTCATGGGGCTCATCTGGTCCCCATCTGAGGTGGTGTACCTAGGAGAGTGCCCCATTACCATTCCCCTCTTGTACTCTCAGTTCCTTCTATCATGGTTAAACATTCAACTTTCAAGGCATACGACAAACAAATATTAATCACATTTACTGATATGACAATAGCAGCAATATATCATTAGTAACTGAAATGTCTAATTAAATAATCACAGCCATTCATATTAGATCATGCTGCATCATATGACTGTAAGTTAGATCTCATACCGCTAATTCAGGTAATCAGATTGCTGCACAAATAATAATTAATGATAATTTCTGACTTAGGAAATGCAGATCTCGATTTCCTTGTATCCGATTTAATAATGACTGCTTTGAATGTCTGGTACTTTCCAGACTGAATTTACTTTTCTCCAATCCCCTGATTAAATCTGTTGATGTGTATTTTATACCCTTTCTCCTTTCCCCTTCTACGGTCTACCCATTTCCTCTTCTATCATTTATATCCTAAGAGAGACACCCTTTCACAATGGATATGCCTTCTCTAAAGGAGGTGTCTCTTCTTTTGAATTATTCTTCATTAGTCTTTAATTAAAATATGGAATCGCCCCATTCAGCCTTAGGATAGTCTTTAATTATGATCAACAATATCTCCTAATAAGGATTGCTGGCTTGCCCACTATTGATCACCTACTTCTTAATCATCCCAAAACTCCAAATTGCTGGCTTTTATATGGATTGTTGCATTTAGTGGAGTCATTTGTCTTATCCATAACTGAGCGCTTATCTCCCCTCAATAATCGCTACCTCCGATGGGAATGGGAATCGTCACCTTTTTTCCGCTGCATAAACTTGGGCTAATCGATATTTTATAGGCCTTTGTCATGGGTGCCAAAGGTGGTCGACTGAATTTAGTTTATTTTGTTTAATTATTTCTCATATGATAAACAGGGGTGTTGTAAGTAAAGGTCAGCCTCCTTAATTCAATCACTGAGTCGGCCTCTTCCCTCATTGCTGGTGGTTAAACCTCCATCCTGCTCGGCCTCCTTAGCATGGGTTAAATTTATTTGTTTTGTTAATTTATTTGTATTTAAGTCTATTGCTGCAATTTTTCTGTCTGCTCCCTTTTATGGGTAAGACAAAAATTGTGCATAATATCATGGGACATCACAGTCCATGGGGCCAACATTGGCAGCAAACTGGCACTAAATAGAAAGTGAACTTTTGAAGATGCAATAAGACAAAGATGTATTTGTCACTGTATTGCTTTTATGAAGAACAATATGGAAGAAAGATGCACATAATCGTCTACATGTGCACATGTGCATATACAATCAATTTGAATAGATGTTCTGCAAAGAGGGTTGAGATAAGCTCTTTGAACAAGTTGGATGGTGAATGACCCAAGGTGTAATCCCTAGAATGAGTATTTCTTCAAACTATGGAAACTAGTGAGTAGCAACCTGTAAAATTATTTCTTCTTTATTCTTGAGTGCATCTTTATCATTTCAATTTCCAACGATAGCTTTGTTATTGGTTCTATGCCTATTAACTCCAAATGGTTGATAAAATAGAGTTTACTGATGTTTCTACAGGATGAGAAACACTCTCTTTTTGGATGAGCATAAGATTGACTTGAGTCTAATTGTCTAGACCCCATACTATTGGTGGAAAACATATGAGGATACATTGCATTGAGATACATATAGATAAAAATAAATAATAGTTTAATTTTATTGAGCAGGAGATAATGCTAGATTGAGACAATATACATTTACTCATATGTGGGCGGTTGGTCTACCAAACTCCCTTAATTGCCACTTGACACAAATTTATTTAAATTTGATGTTAATTATATTGAATCCTAATTGTGGTTATTAACTTTAATGTGCCATTCATTAAATTTTAATTCAACACATTACCCCTGCTAGTAACTACCATGCAGAGACTTCCTCTTTCTAAGTTTCTGATAAGCCTTCATTCATTCCTCATACATCTGCTTGGATGTGTGCTCTTAGGATCATATATATTAGAAACCAGAAGTGAACCTTGTGTTTTGGCATTATAAAAAAATAGCTAGTGACTAGTTTTCTGAAAATTTGTTACCTAATTCATTTTGGTTGGGTTCTGAACAGATGCAATCCTTTCTGTTTATGTTTTTGCACTGTTAGCTATGTAAGAAGCCTGTGTCTGAAAAGCCTTAACTTCTATTTTCATTTCTTCTACCGAGTTAAGATTTTTCCAACAAACATTAATGAGGTTTTCTTTTCTTTGATCCTTCTAATAGTCCTTGGAGATGACTCGTTACATTCGAGGAAGCTATTTTGGTGTATTGTGTTGTTCTTCAAAATCTATCTTTTGCATTCTCTTTTTATTTGCAGGTGCCCTGACTTTGCAAAAGTTTTTAGCCTCTTTTGGAGGCATTCTTGGTGTATGCTTATTTAAATCCATTTGTTTGGCCCAACATTTTGTTTTTAATAACTTTTTTTGTTATTCCCAAGTGTTGTAACTTATTTTGATGCCATTATTTTACTTGTTTCCTTTTGAATGGTTTTTGCCCTTATTCATTACTTATCTATTGCTTCAACAAAATCGTATGTCTCAGGTACATCACAGTTCTTTTTTTCACTCTTTATCATTGAAGATTATTCACTCATAATTTTTTCTGTTTTCAGTATAGTTCATCATAGGAAATGAATTTCCTTACACTTATTTGGTGAAGGGCCCAATGACACTTATTGGGTAAATCTTTAATGTTCTGTTTGTTTGACGAATGTATCTGTTATATGGAGAGGTGTAGCCTTTGACATTCCAGTTACCACAATCAGTAGCACCTCTTACCAGGTTGATGGGAAGAAAAAAATTATTTTCATTATTAATTCTGTTATCCCCATTCTGGTCCTTTCTTGAGCTCTACTTTATTACTTGTTGCTTGATACAAATTGACATTCAAATAAAAGTCTCTCCTCTGTGGATTTTCCATTTAGTTTGGTGGGATGAAGGAAGCACTGCCCTATGGTTATTAAGTGCCTATATTCAAAGCATGGCTTTGGAAGAATTGTGCTGCCATTGACTAGACAGTTCAGATGATGCAGGATTGCACCAAGTCACTGGGTGAATTGCTTTTTGTAGTAACATTAAGTAGCGAATAGAATATTTACTTTGGGCTTTTGAGAAAAGGTCCTACCTGCACAGAAATGTTTTATTTGAGTTTAAAACTCAAAGGATAAAAACAGTGAGTATTATGTGGATATCTATGCATTATCAATTCTTGTGATGTTTAATGTTTGTCCTTTTTTGTTCATTGTCTTATGTCATTGAGATTAGCTAGGTAAAAGGCATGCAGAGTTTGATGGGTGAAGGCCTTTTCTTGCAGTCATTTGCATTAAATTCAAGATGAAAAATACAGATAATATGTTATTCTGAAATGTTCTATTGATGTCTATAATAATTTGGCAGTGGACAATGTGCATTTGAAACAGCAAATCAGGTTGCACATGTGAATTGCGGGAATTGTTGTACAACTCTTATGTATCCATTTGGAGCACCTTCTGTAAAATGTGCACTCTGTCATTTTGTGACAGCAGTTGGAGTAAGTTAACTTTGAAATTTTAATTCTGTAATTTGTGTTTTAGCATTTTTCTTCACATTGCTTTGGGATTTATGACTTTAAGATGGTTAATGGAGTGAGCGATGCTTAGAGTTTTGTTGTTGTAATTGCAATTTTTAAAGACCCTGTTATTGCATGAGTTTCATTAGTTTCACAACCTTGTTACCCATTGGGACTTGTTTCATGCTTTGATGCATGTAGATTTGTTGTTTTTTTGTGTTTCTTTCTGCATGTTTGATATTCATGTGAGACAATTCTTCCTATTGCACTTCTCACTGGCAGGGTCCTTTTTTTATAACAGATGAACAATATGAGGATGCCTCTTCCTGCACAAAGGCCTCCTACAGCATCTGTGACACCCCCATCTTCTAGCTCAGTGGTAAGTTTTACTTAGGATTTTGTACCTTTAATTCTGATTATATGTAAGAATGTTTAATCTCCGTCCAGTTGTGAGTGGTGAAAAAACTGTGTACTTGGACACTTATGTATTATGATAGCCACTGGCTTCAGGTCTTGTACTTGATCAAATATGCATTGTGTTTGACTAGTTCTGTATTCTTGTACATTAATTTGGGACATTGTTTTTCATTGCTTTTGATTTGCCATGCTTCAAAGTTCATTCAGAACATACTTCTGAGACATTTGCCAGCTTTATCACATTAAATTACTTTTGATTTGCGATGCTTTAAAAGTTTGTTCAGAACATACTTCTGCATAAATCTACCTGAGAAAACTACCAAACTCTTTTCTGAAACTTGGGTAACTTCTTGATATGCTGCAATTAAAACCTTTTCTTGACATTACTTCTATGATCTAGTGTGTTTTTGTGCAATGTCATGCTTTCCTCATATAATGACTAATCTCACAGTATTGTAGCATGCGTATATTTGGCTGTTCATTTCATAAATTTATCTGAATTCCATGGTTCACTATATTTGTCACTGAAAGGTAGAGTACATTTAACTTTTAAGCTTATTACGATGGACAATACAATTTTGGAATATCCTTAAAATAAAATAAGTTATTTCTTTTTTTCTTTTACAGAGTCTACTTTTATCTCACGATGTTTCATGTGTGGTTTGCAGCCTCCAGAACGGTCACAAACTCAAACTGTGGTTGTGGAAAATCCAATGACAGTAGATGAAAGTGGCAAGCTGGTAACATTTGCTATCTATTTTAGGAATACGTGTACTGGATATTTATGTCACTCTTTTAATTTTCTGTGTTATGGAATTTTTTTCAAATCATGCAGGTAAGTAATGTTGCTGTTGGAGTTACTACAGAGAAGTCATGATATTGGAACATCCATAGCCAGTATCTTTTTGGTCATGTGTATGGGATGTCTTAGAGGTCCTGGTTGTTTACACTCGAAAGAACCTCCCATTTTCTTGAAAGTCATACCATTTGATGTCATATTCCTATCTAGGTTGATCTAGATGTGATAGGAAGACCATGTCTTGAGTCCAGTGTTGTGGATATTATTATCTAGATTACTATTAGGCATACTTGTTCCAAATTGGACATCTCGCCCATCACTAGTTGTATCTTATTATCCATCAGAATATTTGACTCTTAGGGATTCACAGAGGAAGGATAATACAACACTTATTTATGGGTGAGTAAGATATTTGCCACATTCATCAATAGTTTCTACTACTGAAGACCATTCAAATGAAGATTTTGTATTCTTTGTATTGTGACATTGTGGATTATTGTGAAGCATGGAACTTGCATTGTATATTTGGGCTCTATTATGTTGTATTACAAGCGAGCCTTTGTTAAGAAGCTTCAGCTACATAAATATTATTGAACACAATGCATAAAGGGATCGCTAACATTTTTGTTTAAGATCAGTGTTAAAAATAATCCAGCTCTTCATTTGTTGATATTATTGAGATCGCATCAAAGGAAGAAATTCAGGTTAAACAAATAACTAGTTGTCAGTTAACTATGAAATTTAGGACAATTGTTTAACATATTCTGCATGTTTGATACCAATATGTTCTAGAATCTGAAGGCATGAGGACAATGCTTAGAAGATTGTTGTTTCTGCTGGGTGAGTATCTTTTTTGGAGCTTCAATATACTTGCAAAAATATTACTTTAAAGCAGGATTCAAAATTTGCTTTTGCATTCTTAGTTGGAAAGCAAAGGCAACACTGCCCACGGTTATAGTGGAAATGGCCTTGCTTATATTGCACGAGCATGTTTTACGGGTATGCTACGCATTATTTTGTATTTCCTTAAGCTGATCGCTTATTCTATAAGTATAAAATATACGGATGTTTGAATTGTCAATCTAAATAATAGTCTTACAGTTGTTTGGAATAAATTTTTAATTGAAGCATTTTGATCATTCAGAAAATCCCATATCATGCATTAAGATATTTTGTTTTGTCACTGCTACAAGTATAAATCCAAAGAATCTATTTTTTGTAAATCTAATGCATGGTCTCTCTACGGAATATATATTTAATCGCTGAGCAGGAGTGGTGATTCTGACCATGGGAGCCATCACAAATATGCATTGATGTTTTTTGCTGCAATTGTTTGGAATGTAAAAGTAAAGGTAAAGGAGCTTCTGAAGGTCCTGACTTAGCTAGCTTGAGGATGCCCTTGCCTGGAAAGGGACGAGCATTGTTTGAGCTGTTTGCTATGTACACAACAATATTCACATTATTCATACTGGCGATTTAATGCATCCCATTGTCCCAAATTTATATTACACTTTGACCAATATTTTTTTTAATTTTTTTATGTTCGATGGAAGAATTACATTTTGTAGTAAATGCATGTTATTTGAAGAGCCTGTTGACTAGTGAAGTTTCTTCTTTGTCTAGTTGCATAAACTGGAAGCTTGTTGTGGCTTACAAACGTTATTCCATTTGACATTTAGCATTCACATCTATCATTGTTCTCATTAGACACAGCAAAATGGAAAGAAGCTGAGATAAGCCATGGTAAATTCATGGCCTTCAAAGGGCCTGCTGACTTGTAAATTTTCTTCTGTCTAGTTGCATGAACTTGAAGCTTGTGCTGGTTCACAAATGTTCTTCAGTTTGACATTTTGCATTGGAATCTATCTTTGCACTCATTAGACAGAACAGAAAATTTAGACACATTTTTGATGTAAATGTCAATGCTGTTTTCTAACTTCCCTTTCAATGTTGTCTTTACCTTTGCCATGATAATAATAGGGGGTTTAAATTTTGTCAGGTGATTTTGTGTAGTTGTAGGGTGTCTATCCATGGCAGCGTTGTACCATTAAATTTCTTGCATTTCATATCATGAGGAAAATTGCATTGAGACATGACATATCTTTGCTCTGATCCTTACACAGACTAGATAAAGATTCCATCTTGTGCAATTTTGATTTCTTTTATCCATTATCTCCATGTGATTGATCTGCTCGTATTCAACAAAAGCAAATTTACCATCCAGCTCTTATCTCCATTGCAGTTGTGGGGAAGTGGATTGTAAGTTAATGTTTAAATGCATCCATCATCTATATTCTTCTTTTCTCCTGAATGTTGGGACTTCTTTTGGGCTACTGTTTTGGTAAAACACAAGATATGTTGTCTAGCAGGTTTGCTAGCAGGTTTGAAAGTATTAGTCTAGAGGGTACAAACAATACATGCAAGCACCATGCTAGTACCCAAGAGAAGGATCCTAATAGATCACACCATGTTTACTAGATCATCCTTTGGAACTTTATAACCCAAAGCCTAGCTCCAAAACTGGAGACCTCACAACCATGCATGGACGATGAACATAAAAGGAAGTTGTAGCTGCTGAAATGGGGAAAGATGACTGCAATCATTGACAATGAAGACTTGAAATCTTGAGAGCTATCCAAGACAAAGAAGACAAATCAACAAATCTTAACTATAGATCATGGAGGCTTGTCTAGAGATCATTAAATTTGCATATAAATCCCTTAAGAATATAATGAGCCTCCTCATTTAAGACATCTTCACCTAAAACTGATAGAGGGGATCCCTGTTAAGTACAAGACAACAAGTCTTTTTCATAAATCTACAAGCATCATTAACATCCTTGATATAAATTGATTGATGAAGATCTTTTTTCTCCTCCGACCAACAACCACAACAAAAGAGCATCGCTTTCGAGAAAAACCTAAAACCACTGGAGCATTCCTTGCCTTTGTCATACCAAACATGGCAAACAAAGAAGGGCTTGAAGCATTCAACAAAGGGACATTGGAAGGTACCATTGAGGGGATGCAAATAACCTACATGCTCTTTTGAAATAGTAATGCCCGCCTTATATGGAGTAACATGGGCCACATCTCCAGATTCATCTCTAAACAAGGTATTGACATCAAATATTTTTTTTTGCACATAATAAGAGCAAAAGTGGGCTCCATCAACAATGATGCTATAATGTAGCCAGCATATTACCTCAAAAAATGTTGGGTTTTTCATTTTTATTATGTTCTTTGTTTGCTTTTCTGTAGGTGGGATTAGAGGAATACTCAATTGCTTGATGGGATTGAGGGCCGAGAAACCCCATTAGTTTTATATTTTAAGGTTGAAGATTAGGGATCTTTTTTCTTATTTCTATACCAGGAATAATAATTTATGCAATCAATAATAGACATGATGCTTCCACACTCCATCTAAATGAGCGAGTATGCTTTTGGAATTAATTATTAAATTTATTGCATTAACATTTTGGATCACATTTCTTTGTTCCTAATAAAGAAAATAAATACAAAAAATTTAATGACTTAATTCAACTGTCTAACTCATCTAATTAAGTTAGAAGAAATTTATGTGTTAGTGGATCAAAGTTGGAGCGTTCAACTTATATACACAATCACTCATGAAATCAGCTTAACTAGGTAAGAAAAATATATGTGAGCCAATCAAGGTTGAATTTTCCAACTTGATTACAGATTTTGTCATTTTCTCCAAATAACTATGAATATGTTAGAGGACTTATATGCTTTCAGCTGAAGATTTGGAATAAATGTTTATTTTTTCCATGTTAATTGGACTAATTTGAAGATATTTGGCTAAGTTGAACTACATGATGATCTAGATCCCAAGTGGTATGGGGGATAATTCTCTAGATACATTACACTTAATAAATACATTACACTTGGGTAGAGAGAGCAAAACTAAATGGATAGCTTCTTCAAGAATTTGTGATCAATAAGACAATTCTGAAAATTAAGAAAAGTGAGTTAAGGGAAAGGGGCCCATAGTGGGTAGGGGTCCAATGGTGGGTATAGAAGTAGGTATGAGTGGGTAGGCTTAATATTCAATTTCAAAACACTTTTATCCATAAAGTACACAAATTGGCAAATCATGTGATGCTACATCAGTGCACCAATTATACATGACTTAGTGACCCACTATTGGTCTCACCTTTTTTTTGGGCCTTTTTCGATACCTCGACAAAAAGCATGCTGATGTGGTGTCATATTTGATGATGTGGCCTTGATACCAACTTTTATAAACAGGGGACTTGTCAAATAAGTAGTTGTACAAATTTGGGAGTGATTTGAAATTGTCACATAAGACTTTGAGAAGCCCAAAATTAGGGTGACTCACTATAGGCCCTTCTCCCTTTCTAAAAATAAGTGAAAGAAAAATTAGATGACATGACTTTTTAGTGTGGATTCTCACACTCCCATTGGCCAACCTGTAGTTTATATTAGCATATCTAGTATAACCGAAGCACATGATGACAATGTTACATCACTTTGATATTAACTTGTTAAAGACCAATCATATCACTAACTATATGAACTTAAGGTATGCAAAATATTATAATAGTAATTGAGCTATCAAACCAAGAGTACCACAAAGTAAGATTGGTTTTCTTGCTATCTTGTTTAACTAACCCCATCACAACTTAGACAAAATTATAAATGAAGTATCCTTAAAGTGCCATCAAGTGATCATATATTTAGGAATAAATCTATCAAGTAGAACATTTCTAACTAATCATTAGGCATAAACGAAGTACATAAATATGTATATCCTAGTATTATAAACTAGTCTACACATCCATACTCAAACAAAATTGTAAGATAATAGTTGCACTATCAAAATTGAAATACATCTCATGATAACAAAAATACAAAAATTGATTGTTTCACATATTTCTTGTGTAGTCAACTTGGTAATGGTGTAGGTAGGGATGCCCCAAGATTATGTCACTAGAATCAATTGGCATGATGCCACATATTAGCTCCTCACAAAAAGGATAAATGCTATATGAGAAGCATCATTATGTGTGACATATTATACCTTTGGTTTTGTAGATCCATCCCATATTGTAAGGTACAAATGAGGCCTAGTTGGCGAATTTAGGGATGTGACAATAGTTTTGGAAATGAGGTTCATGCTACTACCATTGACTAGAAAAACTAATGGCTACCTTTGCAACCACATCTACGAGTGGAATAGGCACCCTACTTCTGCATTTGGTGTAAATGCTATGGTTGTGTGAAAATAGGTAATTTTAGAGTTTGTGTTCACCTCTCTAGCACATAAGAACCCTTGATTTTTATGTGTGAATAAGTTTTCTATGCATGATCCTCTACGTTGGAGTGGCAAAAGGGATTTATGTTTGTCACACCATTTACCTATCTTAGGTGGTTTGGTTTTGTTTGAAGGAGGTTTTTTCTTTGGTGCAAAGGGTCTATATTCTATTTACACTTTTGTCTTCACTACTAAACAAATGTCATTTAGCAATAGGCTTCTCTTGTCATCTTGACCTTGACCAACTTCAATTTGGATTGAATTGACGGTCATAGTTTGTTGTGATATTTAAGGAACCTATGCCAATCTGAATCAGTTGTGCCCAACATTGCATACAGGTCATGGGAAGCATTAGTGTAGGTTCAATGTGGCTAGTCATGTACTTGTTGTAGTTGTTGCCATTGAATGTAGTGGTCATCATAGACACCTTCAAGATGAATAAAGGAATCTATGCCAATTTGAATTAGTTGTTCCCAACATTGCATAGAGGTCATGGAAAGCATTAGTGTAGCTTCAAATTGGCTAGTCATGTACTTGTAATTGTTGCCACTGAATGTAGTGGTAATTATAGACACCTTCAAGATAATATTCATCATTGAAGGAGTCCAATAAAATTTGTAAGCTAGGCTCAAATATTTCTTTTGTTTAGTCTTCCTCCCAAAGTGCATGGGCTTTCCACCATTTCTTGATGGGTCTAGAGACTTTTTGAAGTGCAATCTTGATCTCTTCATCAAAAAAGATGAAACAATATGATACCAAGTAATATAACCAACTATCTACAACATATACATCTATTTTCCCCTCAAACACATGCACATCTAAATTCACTTGGAATCTACAGAGGACTTGGTTACTAGAAGATTTACTTAATGATTGTGCCAATGGAACCACCTATTCAAGGACATACGATTTGGTAGAATAGAAATGTTTGTTGTTCTTGAAGAGCCTTTGTGATTTTATCTTTGGTTATTGTGTGGACTCAATCTTTCTCCTTTGCTATCGAAATGCATTTGAAATGAATTTATAGGTAATTTAATGGATCACATAGTTTGATGTTGAGGGTTAGATACTTATATATCGTTCAATAGGAAATGTAAGAGAAACTACTTTTATACCAATGATTAGATCCTAAGTGGTTTAGGGACAATGCTATAGATGAGGGCCTAGATGTATTTTAAGTATGCAAAAGAAATACAAAAATAGGATTAGATAGAGAAGAATATGACAACTGGATTTTTTTTTATTTACATGTTTCATACATTACACAATCTCAAGGAAAATATTTGTCATTTTATTTAATCCTATCTAATCTAAAAAATGAAGCCTACTTGTTATGTTATAGATGTAAACTTATTACTTACACGATCATGAAGAGAAAGGTTGTAATGGAAGTTGAACTAGTTGGATTTCCATGTATGATGCTTCACCTTTTGGCAATTAAGATTCTAGTTGCTCATTGTGCTTACAAGTGAAATGGCATGTAATAGCTCTAGAAGATCCACAAGATTGTTGCATAATGCTTTGAGGTGCTATGTGATGCTTTGAACTATCCACTTTTTGTGTGCTAATGTATGAGAATGCATTTATGTGGTGTGGAACATAGATAAAGTTGTTTGCAACACTATATGGCACAATCCTTAATTTTT
>VDFB02236097.1:65808-130736 GCA_007258455.2 Sequoia sempervirens
AGAGCAAGTTTCAGGTGAAGACCTAATGCCATCAACCAGCTCAACAAATGTTGGAAAAGAAGAAAATGGCTCTTCAAACTTTTCATCATTTATTCCTTGCTTACCAAATGGTAGACGAGAGCTGCAAGCAATAAAAGACGTCTTGCAAATTGGAAAAAAAGACCAGAATATCTTATCTTGGCTTGAAGTTAGCTCTTCTCCTGTTAATGAATACAACACTGAAGGTTTATTTTCAATGGAATTTCCAACATTGTTCCCCATTGGAGTACTGCTTCCCCTGCAATCGAGAAATATTAAAATTCACTTGCATGAATATGCCCTCCACCTAATGAGATATCTTGACCATAGGTTTGGAAAAAATGTTAGGTTTAGATATTTTCTCTACAACTTGATTATGAGACATCGCATCCAACAAACTGTCTTTTTTTTTGTTAGAGTGGATGTGGAGGATAGAATCCCTAGGTCGTTGACTATTTTGAGGCAACAGCTTCAAGCTACCCCCGACCACCAACTAGCCGATCAGTTGATGTGATTTGGGGCGTCATTGCATGGGACCCACTCTTTTTGGAATTCTTGTTGGGCCCAGCTAACCACTATGATCAAACAACTTGGTACACCCACCATTTTTTTCACTTTGAGTTGTGTAGACACAAAATGGGTTGACCTGCAAAAAAATTTCTCTGTTGCATCTCGTTTAGTGATGGAGCCATCAAAAAATATGCTAATAGATAGTTTTGTTTATAATCCACATATAGCATCTTTATATTTGCATCATAGATTCTAAATTTTCTATGAAGAGGTGATCAAAAAGATTTTGCATGCAAAATATTATTGGTATAGACATGAATGGCAGCATCATGGCTCTGCACATGTGCATGGTTTTCTATGGCTTTCAGAATCTCCTGACATGGATACTCTTGATTGGTCCAATGACCATGATCTTAACATAGCAAGGCACTTTTTTGATAGATATGTTTCAGCTTGGAATCCACGTTGTCCTACACAAAGATTGCTTAGAACGTATCATTGCTCTGAAGAAAACCAGTGCTTGCTTACCACGAGCCAAATCCTGACCAATGATCCAATCAAAGATTATGAAGAGTTGCTAAACATAGTTCAAAGGAACACAAAATGCTTTGAATATACTTTTTTAAGAAGAAAAGGATAGCAATTGCAATGTCGGTATAAAGCACCATGGTAGCAGCAGCTTACCTCTACATTGACATTTGATACTAACTCTAACAAATCCTATAAACCAGCAAGAAATGATAATCACTTAAATATTCACAACCCAGCTATGCTTGCAATTTGGTGTGCCAATGTTGATTTCCAGCTAGTTGTTTCTAAGCAAATTGTTTTGAATTATATTTCTAAATATGTAGCTAAATCTGAGAAAAAATAGAAAATTATCTAGATATGTTGAAAAGAGTTGCAAATACAAATATAGTTGAGGATAGAGCACTGGTTGCATACCAAAAATTCATAATGAATATGCTTGTGTAACATGACATCTATGCATAAGAGACGTGTCATATGTTACAAAAATTGCCTCTTCTTACTTCAAGTCGATGATACGTTCAGTTGAATGTTTGCAAAAAAGACATGGTTTCGTATAAATAGAGATGATACTGATGAAGAGTTGCCAAAAAACTATATTCATTGGTATATGCAAAGGCCTCCAGAGCTAGTTGCTTTATCCCTTATTGACTCGGTCCGCCTAGATGCACACTCGCAACAATGCAAAAAGGATAAATGGAAACCAAGGCTCCAACCTGCAATTGTCCTTATTTACTCGCTATTCAAGACTACTTGTGTTGAAGATACAAATATATTTGAGACATTTTGTTGGACTGAACTTATGTTATACAAACCTTTCCGGCACATAAAAACAAATATAGGTCTTTGAAGAGAACAAATAATAGAAAATTGGAAACTTTTAAAAGTGGCTAGTTATCATCCTTGGAATGTTAATAGAGTTCCAGTTACATCCAAAATTGAAGAATAGGATGATAGTGATACTGATGATTTGAACCATCGTCCTTCTATGGATGAATATGAATGGGAATTTTTCTATAGGCTTGGTGCTACTACTAACTTTACTATAAATTAGCTTCAGTTATTGGGTAGGAAGTATTTTGATATGAGCCATCCATGGAATGCAAACCAGGTTCCTGAACAACTCCATAATATTGCTTTGCAGTTCATCTCATCATCAAACGCACAATGTGAGGAAGCTATGGTTCAATTCTTGCATGTAGATATGTCAACCCATCAACTTTCACCAAAGCAGCAATTGGCCCTTGAAATAATTTGAACCCACCGTATACAACCTTCTCCCAAACCCCCTCTCCACATGATTATTCAAGGGACAACTGGCACTGGAAAATCCTTCTTCATAAATTGTATTCGCCAACAAATGAACACCTCTTTTGCTATAGCCAATAGCTGCTTGCTCACATTGGATCCTACAAACCTATGTCACTACATACAACATATGTGCCTCTACAATCCATACTGCACTTCAAATTCCCATAAAGGATATGACTTCTTTTCAAGGGCAGCAATTGACATTATTCCAAGAACAATTTAAGTATATTGAGTACATATTGATTGATGAAATGAGTTTTATAGGCCCAAAATTGCTATTGAAAATAGATAGTTGATTATGCAAAGCATTCCCAGATAAGCAGACAGAGCCATTTGGCAATGTTTCTATGATCCTTGTTGGTGATCTTTCTTTCTTTCCACCTATCATGGATACACCTATTTATGCTTCATCCTAATCGGTTGTAGCTTTGTGGCACACTTTCACAATCTCAATAACCCTAGACACTATCTTTCGCCAAAAAGGAGATAGCCCTTCGCAACAAAAGTTTCACAAAATCCTTCTTCATATAAGAAATGTTGAGGTTGTCCACGATGATTGGGAAGAGCTTATGAAACAAACAAATAAAATGCTCTCAGTCACAGAAAGACAAGAATTTGATGTTGCTACACATTTGTTTGCAAAAAATGACTTGGTCGCATTCCACAAAAAAAAATGATCAAACAGTTAAATCTACCAATAGCCATTAGCATTGCTTGGATGGCTCGGCAATAGACATCTGATCATGGAGATGATGACCAACTTCTCCCATAATTGCTACTTTGTGTTGGTGAATAGGTGATGCTAACAACAAATTTGTGGATTAAAGTTGGCCTCGTCAATAGATCCCTTAGTGTTGTTACGGCTATTGTCTACAATCTAGATTCTAAACCGCCAAACCCACCTGACTATGTTGTTGTTCACTTCCAAAATTACATTGGCCCACCATGGGACCCAGAACATCCAAGAGACATCCCCATCCCATCTATAAGTTGGGGGAGTTGAACACAAATTCCACTCACTATGGCATGGGGAATCACAATACATAAAGCACAGGGCTTAACATTGGATAGAGCAACAATAAACATAGGTACCAAAGAGAGGAAAGGGTTGACTTTTACAGCTATTTCATGTGTAAAATCAATTGAAATACTTCGTATTGATCCACCTTTCTCATTTGAGAGATACTCTAGGCTTGGCACCAACAAGTACACTGCTCATTGCCGCAACGAAGAAACATGCCTCGAGCAATTGCAGGCCTTGCCAACTACTTCTGGTTCCAGCCAATAGGCCCACAAACAAAAAAGGCTCCAAGATAATTATTCTTGCATCTACCTGAGCTTGTGTGCCCTCACCTCTTCAAACCTTTTCTAAGTTGTATCTTTAAAAACCATACCAAGTAATAATTTGTGTAAAATGGGTATAGTGCCAAAGATGCACAAAGATACCACACATAAATAACTAGACGGCAGGTGAAGCCACAATAGTGGTTTACAATTCAAGTGAGGAAGGAAAACTCACAAAAAATGAATACATGGCAAAAAACTTGATTTTAGGGTTTCATACGAACCTACTGGTTCGAGCGAACACATAAGAGGTTCTCTCAAACCAGGGTTCGAGCGAACCCTTTTAATTCTTTCCCACCCAAAAAACCAACAAAATCCCTTGTAGAAGGGTGGTTCACTCGAACCAGGGTTCGACCAAACCCCTAGAGGTTCGCTCGAACCCCTAGGGGTTCATACAAACCCCCTTATTCCTCACCCCCCTGAGACACAAAAAAACCTAAATTTTGGCACTTCAAAGCTTAGGTTGAGGATGAAAATGGAGGAATCTGCACAAACCCAACTGGAATCAAGTAGTCCTCGAAACGAGCTATCCAATGAATATAATTTTAATATGTTTTTGTTTTATTATGTATTTGTTTTTTTAGTTTTGTTAAACATAGGTTTTTCATGGAAAATGAAGGTATATGTTCTACACATGTGGACAAATAGCAGATTATCAAAAAAAATTGAAAAATATGAGCCCACCAGATATTGAAGTCCTTGATCCAACAAAAAAAAATGAATTTTGATATATACAAAAAAATTTACGCGTTATACAGTCGTGCTATGTCTGAATTATAATTGGGTTGACTTTGAAACTTGATTAAAGAAAAAATATTCAATAAAAAACTATATAACCAAGTGGAAGCACTAGATATTGGAGCTAAAAATCTAAATTCAAAAGAATTGTAATTTTATCCTTCATGGAAAAAAAGTTATGCGTTATACGGTGTGTGTCACTTTTTAAAAATGTTATTTTCTGAAAAAACCATTTTTCGTGGGAGATGGAAAAACAACTGCAATCTGATTTGAAAAATTTTGAAAAAAATATTTTTAAAGTCTACAGACAAAATGTGACAAGACTCTAGTTTGCATCATCTTCAAATTCCTCGCAATTTAGCCGCTCTAGGTGCCCGAATGTTAAGCTTTAGTTAAAAATAATAATTTCAGTGTCCAGTTTGGCCAAAAATTGTAAACCACTATTGTGGGATCACCCCGGCAAAACTTGTACAAGCCAATTCCATGTTTTGATGATTCTATTCTATTAAATTGTTGACTTGTTCATCTAAGATTTCGTTTAGCAATGCTTTTACTATATGGCATTCAAACCAATACACTCTTTTGTATATTCCATTTGCCCATCTTTGTTTAAGTGTTTTAAAATTTCATGAAGTCAACTATTTATTAGCATACCTACAATTCTCTTACAACTAATTTGAACATACAGTGGTGTAAACATACAATTATAGTTGTTACACATTAATAGATATGCCAATACAAACAACTCCTACTGTCTAAAATGCATGGAGATTAGAACCAACAATAACTAGAAAACAAAAGTTATATAAGTAAATAATGTCTTTGCAACATTCCAATATATAAACCTTTATATGAACATGTTGTGGATGCATTCTCAAAAAAAATTGTCTTCCATTTGATTAATAAGTTTGAAATCCTCCAACGATGTATTTTCTATTCTGACGGCCTTTATATGTTGACTTCTCACATTCCTCCTCCATGTTTTCCTTCCACAAATTTAAATGTTTTCCTATTATATCTTTTCTATTAACTTTATTTGATTCAAATTGATACAAATGTTTTCCTGCAAAATTATTTTCCTGTCGTTTCCCTCTTTCACTATTCCTATATATTACATTCATAAATATATAGTGTTGTGTACATCAATTTTCTTTTTTGTGATACATGATAAAATTCCATGTTATTTGTCCTAGCTTCCTCAAGCATGTCCACAACGACCATGGAGTTTATTTCCTTTGTGGTTTCCTCACTGTGCCCCGCTCAACACACACAAAATGGTAGGTGTTTTCTCATATGCCAGTTGATAATATTCATTGTTCTACTATAATGATATAAATTGTTTTGGTTTCCTTGTGAAATGACAAACTCTAGTGTTTGTTTCATAGCAGACATGTTAAAGAAACTGATATGCACCTCCCTTGTGTGCCAATTTGGAGAGCTCCATAGCTACTCCCTTCAGTAGCTTGCGTCACCTTCGCTATTGTTCTTGCGGTGGGCCATTCCATATTGCATTTTCCCCATTCCTTACCTAATTTCACACATGTATTATGATATAACAATACGAAATGTTGCTTTGTAGTTGTATGATGTTGCACTCAATACAAAGATAGATCAACAAGCAAAAATGCAGCCCATGTATTCTACAATTGGTGTCGGAAAGACACCCACAGATCTAATCCTAAACAAGGTTTGTTTAACATATTTATATTTTCCTCTTTTATACAATCAATTTTCCCCTCCCTGCATGGCTACATACCCTCTATATATTTGTTGCTTTATATAAACAATCATGCACAAATTTATACATGTACTTGACTACAATAGTTATTCTCTTTCTGTTATATCTTAAAGCCCATGCTAAACATATTAATACAAGATAAGCAATTTGTGTAAGAATTGACCTGTGAATTAAAAATTCAACTTATACTCTTTTCTAGTCAAACTAAATGAATAAAGAAATTTTTATATGCATGGAATGGTGACACATGTGTACACACATATATACACTCTATGCATCTTTGGTGCTATACACGTTTTGTACAATTAGCCCCTTCGAATCCCTCTAATTGATTTCACTTCAAATCCTTACAAAGAGGACACTGTAGATTTTGAATGGCTATGTAATTTATTCTTCCCTTTGCCAACATAGATTTGCACATTCATTGAGCTGCCATGGTTTTCATTTTGCTTTGATGCCCACCTTGTTTGTAGTGTGCTAACAAATAGAGAAATTGTATAACATTAGTTGCATTATCTATCATTGAGTATTATAGAAAAATGGGGAAATTGTAACAGAATTATTAGTAAAACATACATACATATATTTATCCATACATACATATATATACATGTGCAAGTAGACATACATTGATCTTTTCAAATACTTCAAAATATATTTTCCTTAACCATTCTAGATCCATGTGTTGTGATGATATGCATTTTCCTTCATTGCACTTGTTTGTATTATTCTAATACCGCTTTTACAATTCCTCTATTACTCTATATAGTATTTAGTGCGATGCAACGCATGTGGAATTTTTAATGAGGTTTGTGGTGTTATACTCTTTTTTACATGGGTGTTTTGCATAGATGATTAATTTATTGTTAATTTCTTCTTGTTATATCTTTTCTAATAGGGCTTCCATCAACCTAACCATGAATAGGATTTACTTTGTAATAGCTCTTTCATAATTCTTGCTTTTAGAAAAATAGACAGGACTTGTCTAGGGCTTTTACTGACAACCTGGAGCTTACCTCTTAAACAAAGGATCTATCTAAATCTCCCTCATTGGTCAATAGACATAGATAGCCAAAACCATAAACCAACAGCAAACAAATTACTAACCCTCAGCATATTTTCTAGCAAAAGTAAGGACATTTAATTGCAATTCCTCCATCCATACAGAACGATAATCTCTTTCAAATCTCCATAATGGGTATAACGGCAACTTGATACAAACATTTGACAAGAACACATAGACAATAAATTAACCATCTATGCAAACTACTCGCCTAGCATGACGTACACTATATATATGTATAGATACATTGCATCTATATATATACATATATACATATATATATGCATGTATACATATATATATGCATGTATACATATATATATATATATATGCATGTATACATATATATGTACATGTATATGTATACTGGATTACATGTATATCTACATGGTTATATACGTGTATATGTATACTGGGTACTTTGCATTAATGATTAATTTATTGTTCATGCCTTTTAGTCTCTTCTTATTATTTCTTTTGATAGCTGGTTCGAGGGTTTTAACACTCATGTGCTGCAAAATCTGTGAGGAAGTAACTTGATTAAATTGTATTGTCCAAAGACTCATTGTTCAATCTGTTGAACTTTATATCTTTACCTAATACACTATTTATTTGAAGTTTCTATTTGCTAAGAACATACCTCTGACAATGCAACTGAATAAACTTGTTTTCTTGCATATTTTGTACCACATATTCATAATACTAGAATGCCTATTCTCACAATGCAACTAAATTAAAAATATTTTCTTGCATATTATGGTTTATACTTTCCCACATTGATACATTCTCTGCTATGTGCATCTTCTGAGCGTTGTAATTCATTTCAATGCAAATCCTTAGAAATAGGTTGTTGTACATTGTTAATCACTACATATAAGTTATTCTTCTCTTTGCATATATAAATTTTCACATTGATTGAACTGCTTCTTTGTGCCATCCTAACAAATAGAGTAATTGTATATGCTAAGTGTTTGCTCACCCAAGCCCTAATGTATTCTATTGTGGTTGTACTATGGCGGTGGATGAAGAGAATGTGATTGGTTGAAGTAAATGCAATATTAAATGTAGCAGTGTGGGAAAGTGTATTTTGATTAAGTTGCATAGCATATATATATATATATATATGTTCACATGTTGCCATCCAATATATGTATACATGTATATATATGTATGTAAATGCAATATTGAATGTTGGTGTCTGGGAGAGTATACTTTCATAAAGTTGTATTCTCGGAAGAGCCATTGTGGTGTTGCTTTGATAACACGCTATTGTTAAATTCATCGTGTTTGGCTCCATCTTTTGGCAGGTTGGAGGCTATTCAAATTGTTGGGCTGCGTAATAAATAAGTCGTTTTGCTTGGGTATTTTTCATAAATGATTAATTTATTCTTTATATCTTTCATTCTCTGCTTATTATTCATTTCCAGAGCAGGGTTCAGGGTTTGAACACTGATATGTTGTGTAGGTTCCAAATCCTTCAACGCTCTAACAACTCAATCCAATCCTCCTTCTAGTTCTCAACCATAACCAATAGTACATGTAAGTGCAAAACTTCTCCATAATCAATAAATAGATCTCGTGACCGCCTTGCAAATATTATTCATCGTTTCTACTTTCTAATTGCACATTTATTGATTTTTTCTATATATTTACTAATCTTTGATTCTCCCTCACTCATCTTCTTTCCCCCTCCATTGACATGCCTTTCTCTTCTATTTGCAGGTGTTAGGCTAAAGCATAGATGACAATTTCAAAAGATGGAACTCCACAAAATTTCCAATGGGCATTTCATATTGCTTTTACTCAGGGGTTTCGCTAGGATCCCTAGGGCTCCATGATGCCAATATGGAAGGTTGGATAGAAAGCATGGGTTTTTTGTTTTTCCTTTCGATTCCATATATCTTTTCTCGCATAGATACGTGTATAGAAAACATGGTTTGTAACATGTTTCTTACGTAGTACCAAGTGGTTGCATCTTTAGCTTATGTGCTTTTTGTTTGAAGTTTCTATTTGTTGAGAAGCCACCATTTAATCATGTAGTATGTGCAACATATGTATACTACCAAAATGGCTCTCTTCATAATGTAACTGAATTAATATATTATCTTCGATATTTTGTACTGAACTTTCCCCTCCTACAACATTATCTATTTTGACTCTACAATTGCACTATGCAATCATTCATTTAAAAGTGGACTTTTCTATTCTCAATTGTGTTGTAACCCGTAATACTTTTTCTCTATGGAAATGTTTACTATGGATTCTGGCTCATCCGTGATTTAGCTATAATTTTTAACTATTCTTTTAGGAGTTGTTTTACAATTTCCCTATTTTCTCTATAATATTTAGTGGCAAATGATCTAGGTTGAATCTTGAATTGGAAAACCAATTGTTAGATACAAATTGCTCTCACACCTTGTCTAGATACCAATAGAATTACAAGCGTAGATGCCTATACCTAATTTCCATCTCTCGTAAAAAAACACATACATACTAAAACTTTAATTTCCAAAACTATAGAAATATACTAATTATAAAAAGTACTCAATATTGAACGTCTTCCTTCCATGGAAAAAATGTGTACTTTTTTGTCCAATTTTAAAAAATACACACATGTGTGATGACCCTTACAAAAAACTTCCATTAACTTATAAATTAAATGATTAATTTATTCAATAGGCTACACAGAAAGTGACAATATGCATGTGCATCTGTTGCCATTAAATATAAAATTTAAATATTCTTGCTAGAAGAAACAATTATTTTAAATTTATTATTTAATTTAATTTTTAAGTTCCCACTTTTAAACAAATTTCAAAATTGATGTCAAATTTTTCTAATAGTGTTAACTAAAATTTATACAAAATGTTTTTTCGTGATTATTTGATTCATACAATCTAACTCATTCGTTTCATTCACGGTCACCTTTCCATGCAAATAAAAAGCTTCAACCCTCCTCACCACAAACGTTGCTCGCCACGGTTGGCCCCTATCGGTTGATTGTCGCATGCCTATGCATACGACTGCTAGTTAAATTATACTAAAAAATTATCTGCTCTAACAAAGAAGATTAAGACTTCATATATTCTAAACCTATGATATAGGGAAAAGTCAATCATTCTTAATAAATTTGAAGAATGTAAACTCACTTATTGTTATGACAACAATAAAGAATAATGTATAATTTTATAATTTGATCATGAGAAAATATATAGAAATATAGAATAATAGATTAAATATTTATTTATTATTTATTATTTTTTAATTTATTAAACATTTTTATGTTAAAAAATAGATTAAAATAACAAATTATCAGATATAAATAATATCTTAAATTTATAATATATTTTTAAAATTATTTATTTAGACTTTTTTTAGTTTAGATGCATGTTGATAGAAAAAAAAAATTAAAATTAAAATTATATTTAGAATAATTTATAATAACTTCCAACGCATCATGGTAAGAATGTGTAGTATTTAATCAACTAAGGAAACTCGCTTTTTATAAAGAAACGCTATTGTTTAGAAGTTTATACCAATTAAGATTTATGTTTAATTTTTAAAAAAATTAATAATATTTTATATCTTCCTTCTTTATGTTTTTAAAATATTTTATTGAATATATTGTTGATTTAATAAATTTAGTATGCATTTGGGTTGTAAGATTCATGCTGAGAAGTTTTACATACTTGATTTTTGTTTGATGTGTAGTATTCTATGTTTTGGTTTGCAATCATATAAAAATATATTTCATAATCATTTTTACATCATGTTAGATTTCATATGTTATTTAAATCCGTAGATTAAATGGTTTTTAAATTTTAATTATGAATGGTCCCTTTGAACAACATCTTCTTTAACACTTATACATTTAATTCATTTCTATAGATTAAGATTGATACATTGCATTGAATCAATAAGTCGTTTATATTTATAATTTGTGAATCTAATGTACTCAAAAAATTAAATTATTAAATGGTAAGCTAAAATAAAATTGTAATTGAAGTCAATGGGCCCTTGGTCTACTGGTGAAGTTGGAAGGTTTGGAATGAACCCACCAAGGATCAAGTCTTGTTAAGTGCAAAGCCCCGACGCAAAAGGAATGAGGCTAGGATCGTGCCCTACCCCTCAATCCTTGGCTCTAAGCTAAAGGGGACCCCCTCGGAGATATCTCCAAACAAAAAAAAAAGTGATTGAATATATATGGATGAACTTATTGTATTATTCAATTTTGTGTTTTGATTTAAAATATATAATTAATGTATATATTTTAAAATTGATTGATGAAATGTTCTTGATATTTAAGATTTGATTAGATAAATTGATTTTACATTGGTCAAGTATGATTATTTAAAGAGAATTATTGTTATATTTATCTATTATGTCTATTAGTTGTACACAAGCATCACCACTATTTGTTTGCAAATATTTTGATATTCTCTTCATTGCTTATTTTCAAAATTTAACCTTAGTCAATTTATACCTACAAAATATTTGCAAACAAATAGTGGTGATGCTTGTGTACAAGTAATAGACATAATAGATAAATATAACAATAATTCTCTTTAAATAATAATACTTTACCAATGTAAAATCAATTTATAGAATCAAATCTTAAATATCAAATATGTCAATAACAACAAATGATAGATGGAAAAAGATAGGAATAAAATAAAATATAAAAATGTTAATGACAAAGAAAATTCAATTAATAAAACAAAATTGATTCAAAATTAATTTTGAAGATTGAATTAATATTTTTCATGTTGCCAAATGTAAGAGGTTTGAAAGTCCACCCCAGGGACTTGGACTTCTTGCATTAAACAGATGCAAGTTGGTAAGTGGGATTCATTGCCCAAAAGATGGCTATGTGGATTCAAAGAGATATCATTCTCAAAGCATCTATTCCACTTAAATCACATATCCAATCAAAATAAACAATATCTCTCAACGTATTTAATTATTTTATTTACTTGAGAAGTATTTTATTTTTATTTTAGAATTACTTAAAAAATTCTTTTATTTTATTTAAAAATTTCTTTTATAATTTTATTCCTTTCTAAATATATATTCTTGAGTGAAAGTCAATATCTTTTTACAATTGTAAAACACCTCTTGATATAATTACAATACATTAGTGTAGACATCTATATATTAAAATAATGGATAAAATGACATGAATATTACATTCTTACAACTATAAAATGTCTCTCAATATGAGAAAATGTACACCATTAATACAATTGCGTGTTAAATCTAACAAGTGATCTATCTATTTAAGTGGCGGGTAAGATGACATGGATATTACATGAAAACACTTGATCTAAACATGGTCCAGGAATGAACTATAGAGAGACAGAATCTTATTGGATGAAGACATTTATGCTTTGCTAATTTCTGTAGAAGCTTCTGCTGAAAATTTTGGAAGGTTCGACAGAGAAGCCGCAGAAACTACTGTAAGACCAATGAAAATAAATAATCCCATGGCAGATGCACACACAGCACCTTCTACGCGATGACAAAACATTTCAAATTCATCACAGACTTTTATCCACCCAGCATGATTGTTTCCTTCCAATCCAATATACCCAACTGCAGTAGCTGCCGAAACCCCACAAGTTATAAGCATTGTCGTCATCTGGTTAGTCAAAAAAACAGTCAGGAGTTTAACTCCATATAAACAGAAATCTAGAAAAACATAACCTAGTGTTATGTTAAATGGGGTTTATCTTGTTTCAATATAGCTAAAAAATAAATAGAAAACAGTCTGTACAGAGGGGTTTAAAGTTTAAACAGTATATTTTAAGTTTTGATTTGTTTAGGTGGTTCATCTGAAATCACAATTTCTTTTTCAGTCAGACTGTGATTTAAGTTGAGTCATCTAAACATGTCAAAACTTAGAACGTGTCATTTAAACTGAAATGTATTCACATACTTACGAAATCAAAAAAGAAAAGCCATTTTCGACAAGAATGAAGAAGCCCCTTGACATTGCTAATATGGTAGATGGTCAAAGATAACAGTCCATATACTGCAGCTGTTGCATTGGCCACAACGAAAAACCTGAAAAAAAATCCACAATTCACAGTTTAACAAAGCAAATTCTCCCACAGATGCACTTTAGTTATGTTATGCATACATTTTGTAACATTTTGGTGGGGTCCCTGACTCCCTGCAAGTTCTTTATAAACTCTAAGTTCAATAAAGTTGCTATGGTCTAAACCTGGATTCTTCATTGGGTAGTAAGAAAAAGTTACAAAGATTCAGGAAATAAAAAGTTTAAACCATTGCAGTTCTTAACAAATTAAAATCAGAGCACAGAAATGAATCAAAATCATACGTAAAGGCCGGCATATAATAATATTTGGCATAAATGTAGACACCATAAAGGTCGATAGTTTGCTTGTCCAATCCCATAACAATTGCAGCACCCAAAGTGGTTATTGTAGCCATCAATCTCAAGAAAATTTCACTCCGACCTCCTGGTCGATATCCAGAGACAGTATCCATTGCCGCCGCCTTTCCACTAATTGTAATCTCGTCCTTCTCTCCCTTCATATTCAATTTATACTTGTGTGCAGAAGAGCCACAAATCTACACCTTTCACGCTTTTGAAATTTGCACTTCTTCACTGAACGCTTATCAAGCTTTCATTCAATTTATAGACGTGAAGCCCCTATCACTAGCAATAAATGACATGCACTTTAGTGGCTATCTTGATAGGATTGGCATGTGATTAATATTCACTTCTTTAAAGAGAAAAAAAAACAAAAACAGAGTTCTCGCACTTTCCATATTCCTCTTATCCTCCTTTTACAAGCTTTTTGTCACCTTCCACTACTTTTTTTCATGACGCATTATTTAGGTTGATTGGAAATTTTGATGTGAAAAATGTATATAATGAATTCAAAACTATTCTTATATTAATTTCATAGATTGGAAAACACATCAATTATGATTTATTATTCACTTATGTTTAGTATAAAAAAATCTAGATGACATTTTTTCGCTTTGAACAAGAATATTGATGCAAAGTATCATGTAAAATCTTGATTTTTTTGGACTTGTTTTACTATTTATTTCAAAATGGAGTTCTTTATTTTTTAATTTAATCAAATTATATACAAAATCAACGAAAATATAATATTACATATATTATTTTTTGAAAAGTTAATTGTGAAGGTTACATGCTTTTAAAATCTTGCTTTGAGATGATTTAATTTAAGCCTATCAAGTATGATGCAAATAGTTTATTTTGTCTTCTTAAATTGTAACTCATATATAACAATGAAAAAGGTTACCACAACCAAGTTTGATTTAAGTGGGTTCAATAGAACCCCCTTCAATCAAACCCCTTTTGCACATTTGAAAAACTACCTCTCCGTCTTGTATGTAATTTTCTAAGGAGTTCAATCCAAAGGGATCAACTCTTACGATCAGATGTCATGTAATCCCACTTGACTACTAACTAGATTTGATCTAAAAGATTCTATCAAAAACTCCTTAAATCGAACTAAAAAAATCTGAATATATTTTGTCTTCCACTTTTTCATTTTTATCTGATACTCACTATTATACTTCCACATTTTTAAAACCAATTTACAATCAATACATTTTTTAAACAATCTTGTATTACATTTAATAAATGTTAAATAGCTAGCATATCATAATTTCAAGGTTAGTCGCAATCAAATCGACCAGAAGTCAACTGTATTTATATGTATGTACAGAACAAAGTTAGTAATGGCGTTTAAGTCGAAAATAAGAAACCAAGGAGTTAAATCTTGTTACACAGGTAGCACGTTTTTTTAAGCTAAGGACGGACGGCAAAGGCAAGCAAAGAAAGGAAGTAGCCGGTAATGTGAAAAATCCCATCATTTTGTTTAGCCATTATCAAGTAATTTTTGCCTGGTCCACATCAGTCATTGCCGACATTAATTGATTGACAATGATTCTGAGAATCTACACGAAGGATTGGAGGTGTAGACTACGTAAGCCATCAATAAGATTTAATGCATTGGATGTTGATCAAGGGAAAGTCAAATTATCAATGCCACTGTCATGAATGTGATGATCTACCTCGCCAATAATTTTTATGCATGCACAAGGAGTTTTCTAGTTACAGAATTTTCTAGTTATGGAGATTTCTAGCTGCTTCGACTTGATTTTGACAAGTATACTCTTTTGGAATGAAGATATATGATAAAACAATCAAATTTTATTACAGAGCTGAGTTGGGGTTTCTCATTTAGAACTGTGTAGCTGTTGGATCAAATAGTATTGTAGAATTATTGCCTTTCTGTGGCTATAAATACATATTTTTGCTTGTTGGCGAAGTAGAAGTTTGCCATGTCACTCTTTTATGTATGTTTAAATGTAATAAAAGTTCTTATAAATATTTAATGTCGAGAGATATTTTATAATGTGAGTAGGAGGTGGAGCATTGAGTGTGTTAACAAAAATATTTTCTTTTAGTTTAAATTTAATGTCATTTATATGTCAAAATATCAATATTTAAACATAGTGTTTTCAAATAAACAAACACTAAGTAGTAAATAAAATAATTTTGAAGTAAATAAAATAGGTTCAAATCAATATCTCTTTTTTTTATTAAGAGGGGTAAATGCTTTTGATCCAATATAAATTCTCAAACATTTCAATGGGGTTTGAATCTTGATGGCAAGAATAACAACACAACAACTTAACCATCACACCATGCCACTATTGGCTTCAAATTGATATCTCTTGATATTAAGATAGATATATTTAAGATATCTATTCTAATATATATGATCATGCATATTTAAATTTGACAACATTAAATTGTTTGTTTTATTAACCATTCTCTAAATTAAGAATTAAAACATGTAAATTGTTAGTTTTTAGAAGACTAATGACTTAAAAAATTTAAATTCTTATGATTTAATTAATTAATTTGTATATGTAACATTCTTAAAAGATGAGATACATGAGTTTTATTGAAGTACCAATTAAAAGCATTCATAAAACATATTGTCTTTGGATTTTCAACCGTAATTTTAATTAAGATATATGGTTAAAAGTAAAGAGAAAAAGATTTGTCAATGTATTTAATTTCCATTATAATTATGGCGTAAGTTGAGTAGTGTTAATGTGTGGCTTTGACACTTCAATGTTGGTAAAATGATTTTAAATGATTATTTTTAAACAATTTTTTCAAGGTTTGGTATTAGTGTTTAAATGTTTTGAATCCATTCAAAGATTTGTATAAATATTCTTTTAAAAGTGTGTACTTTATGGAATATAGGAATTTAATCATATGGTTAAGAATGTTTTTAATTATTCTATGTTTTTTAAAGTAAAAATATTTTAAGAAAATATTACAATATAAAATATATATATATTCTAAGTTTCATATGAATCCTAGGCTAATTAGAACAAAAGAAAATTTAAAATAGAGAGAAGGGTGTTCTTGAAAGAAAATCAATATTGTATATAGATCAAGAAAGAAGTCACAATATTAATGTACAAATTGTTGGTAAAAGGTGGTAGTAACCTTTTATTCCTATGTCATTCATATCTTCATGTTCCTTGGAATGTGTTCTAGGGGACATGAGAGAAAATTATATAATATTCACATATTATAATTATATTTTAAAGAGGTTATTTAATGTCGGTAGGAGTTACATGGCATAGTGGACAAAATATCCTTCTTAGGCATCCACTTATGGAAGGTGAAAGGTCATGCCCTGGGTGCCCAAGTGGGGGAGGAGTTTGGTGTTCATTCATGTTCCACTAGAGAGTCAAAGAGCATCGGGAAGTTATAATCTTGATTGGCTATAGGCTAGGAACCCATGAGAGAATTCATGTGAAGGGAATTAAATATTTTATTATGTATATTGGTTGTCCAAGAGGTAGGCATGGGTTTTTCAAGTGGTATTTTCCTCTTGTTTCAAGTTATCATTTGTGGTTTTCCCTCTCATAAGTTTCTATAAATTGGAGCCATGGGATGGTAGTTTTATGTTGAGTTCTTGAAGGTAACAAGGTGTTGCCAGGTTGATCAAAGAATAGCAATGGAGTGCATTGTTGTATATCTCTCCATTGAAGATTAATAATATGCTTTCCCTCTCTTCTTTTGTGGATTTTTTTTTCTTGAAAGGGTTTCTCCACGTAAATCTAGTGTCTCTTATGGTTTGCTGATTTTTTTATTAATGTTGAATGTGCAATCACATACATAAATATGATTTGGTAATCTAGTTTTTAGTTTTCAATCACTTGCATAGGTTAATATTGCAGCTTATCTTCACCTTGTTTTCAACATTTGGTATAAGAGCTAACAACTTTGTTGAGAGAGGGACACCTTTCTCTTAAGTGTTGAATTTTTTTTTACTGCAATGGGAGCTTTTGTTTAGTGGTATATTGCAAATTTGTGAGGAATATTGTATACAATGGCCTCTACCTCTCACTAGGATATTGATAAATTCAAAGGCATAGGCTACGAGGGAAATTAAATATAGATATCCTTGAAAAGAGATGAATAGTTGCCAATTTCACAGTATAAACAAAGCCAATTGCAATGTCTGATGAAGATTAGAAAAATTTGGACAAGAATTCATTAGGAACCATTCAGTTGTGTCTTGTGGATTTTTTCCTCTTGAATGTCTCCACAAAAAACACCACATACAAGTTGGGGAAGAGGATAGGTGAAATCTATCAAACGTAAAGTCTTTCTAACAAGTTATATCTCAAAAGATGGTTATATTCAAAAAATATGAAATATGGTGATTCAATTGTAGATCATTTAAATGCATTTTATTTGATTATAAGTCATCTTGCATCCATATATATTAAATTAGAATATGAAGATAAAAGTATCTTGTTTCTTTGTTCTTTTCCTGAATAGTGGGAAATGTAATTATTTACATAAGTAGTGGTAATGCAAAGCCAAATATGGAAAACATGATTCCATACTTATTTTAGAGGATATGAGGATAAATTATATGAATTTTGGCTCCCAAGATACCTTGCATGTGAGGAGTAGATCCAAAAAGAAAGGGCCTAAAGGCGATAAAAAGAGAGATAAGTATAAAGTGTTAGAATTGTGAAAAACACGAGCCACAAGATCAAACAACGATGTAAGAGATCTGCAAACAAAGAATTACAATATTTCTCAATAAGAAAAAGCTACAACAATGAACCTCAAAATCTTCAAGGAAAACAAAATTCCTCAAAGGTTGAGAGTTCTTCATCTTGAAATTATATGAGAAATTTTGGAACATCAATGGATGCAACCTCAACAAGGAAAGAAAAATTAATATAAAGGTTCAAGATTTGGGACATCAAATGGATTGGGGATCAAGGTTTAGGCATACCAAGTACCTAGACAATGGTAAACTTGATACATTGACACAACATGGGAAAGAATGCAATGGGTTGGTGTTTCAAAGATCAAGGAAACATGAAAATGGTATCTGAGAAGGGGAAATCTAAAAATTCATAAGAAGAAGCTTAAGGAAAATGTTGTAGTTTTTGTAGATTGTGGGTGATAAGGAAATGATACGCAAGGAAGGGAAACTCCAATAGCCCAAAACACTAAGTACTTGAACATACAACACCCAACACTTGGACATTTTCTTGGATGTTTACAACTTCCAACACATGAGAGGTCTCACTTGGAATTTCTCATGTATCATAATTAATGTTTGATAAAATAGGGAAAAGGAAACAAAGGGGAAGGGACTCAAGAAAAAATTGGCACTATAAGATTGAGTCCCAAAAAGTACAACTAGTTGTATTACATCATACAATATCAAATTAGAAGTCTCAAGTGTCAAAAATAATTATATAGGAACACTTGATCAAACCATGTTATTTTCATGATACCATATAAGTGTGTATTCCATGAGACATAAACACCACAATATGCAATCCTACATGTAGTTCCTTACTCTATGTCCCACCCATGCAATGTTTGGAACCATGTAATGAAATTCAAAGGTCACTCCTTCACTTATATGTAACCCTTTACATCATGTTCCATTCACATAGCATTAAAAATCACATTTTTTAGCTTTATTTGTGTTCCACACCATATTTACATCCTCATACATTAGCACACATCAAGCATGTAGATAATATGATCATGCAACACCTTTACATCAGTGTGCAACAATGGTGTATATCTCTTTTGGGTTGTAAATCATGACATGTCAATTGTTAGCATAGAAAAGAACAAGCATATTAATTATTATAAGTTGAAGCAACATACATGGAATTCCAACTAGTTCAACTTGCATAATGTCATATGTCTTCACAATCATATAAATTATAAATGTGCATTTGTAACATAATAGATAGACTAACATTTTTTTTTGTATTAAGATAATGTAAACACATTACAGTTGTTCACTGTTTACAGCACCATATAGCTCTTAGCTGCAACAGAATTAAAGAATAGGACAAATTTAAGACAATACAAAGCGAAGAATAAACTTGGTCGCTTCACAGTTCAGACAGAGATAGAGAAGCCCAAAACAGAAATAATAAATCAATTGTCTCAGACATAGAGTGAAAAAGAACACATGCAGCATTAACAGTTATTTTCAAAATTCCAGCTGGCTAATACACTAATGACATCAAGTTCATCTTTAGAGAAAACTTCCTTTGTTTCATGGTTGGGTATGCTAGACAGTTGAGAGCTTTTGGCGTCTTTGCAACCTTTCACCTTGTTGACTTGATCTTTGTACTCCTCTTTTAAGATCCTCAATGCCTGGATGAAAATAGCCAAGTTGGGGTGCCCTTGTTTCCAGTGGACAAGCATTGTGCCACCATGGATTAGCCTGGGAAATTTATTTTCTGCTAATTCCATGATTTCCACAACTTGCAAAGCAACATTAAAAAGAGTGATCCTTTTATTCGACTCAGTAAGATTCCTCTGAACCCCACTATACTTGTCCTCATTCCTTGCTTTCCAAATAACCCATAAAATTTTAGTTGTTAGAATAAACCAAAAGATGAAGTTCTTTACTCAGTTTAACATCAAAACCCATTAGAATCTCTTTCCAATTGAGCTTCATGTTTGAGTACCAAGAATCATAATCATTCCAAAACATATTCCAAATTTCATTAGAATAAAGATAGTCAAAAAAAATATGGTAAACATTTTTTGGAACTCTGCAAATTTCACACATAGCAACATCAAAATTTTTGAATTTAAATGGAACTTTATGAAGTAAAACAAACCACATGAAACAATTCTTCTTAGCATCAATTCCATTAAACCACAGATAAGAGAATTTTTTTTCCATACTTTATCATCAAGATTAGTCTTCCAAACCTTATTCAGGTAATCAGAAGGAGTGCAAGGTGCAAGGAACTTTCTTTATAAATAGTTTTAGTTTTAACCTCCTGTAGAGGGAGAGTACCTAGCCATTGTAAGACCATTGCCTCATCTTTCCATTTTTCCATTTGAAGAGGGAGCCAAGAGTTACAAGCTTCTTTTAAAACAGAGTACGTTCTAAAGTTGGAGGATGGTATTCCATAGTCCTTTCTCAACTAGTCCCAACAAACCAATGATCCACCCCTTATAATGTTGCTGAAAGTTTTAATTCCCATTTGGTTCCATTTTTTTGCTTAGTAACCCTACAAAAGAGCTAAGGGGTTACCATTATGCTCTAAATTCCACCAGATGGATTTGCTAGGGTGGATCAAAAATTTATTTGAATCAGTTAGGAGAGGGCTAGAGAACTTACATTTGATAGCTTCCCAGGCCTTCCAGATACTTCTGAAGACCAGTCATCTTGTAGGTACAATTGGATACTTGGTGATGAGGAGATCACTGAAAGGAAGTGCCTTCCAGGACTTTTCCATTTTGGGGACAGCTTGAGAAATGTTCTTCCTAATTAGGACCTTCCAAGGTTCATTCCCATCCAAGGCCTTGATGACCCACTTCGCTGCAAGGGAAATACCATGTTTCTTCAGGTCTTTTAGACCCAAACCACCATAGGCTTTCTCTACGAAACACCATGCCCATTTGACAGAATGTACCTTCTTCTTGCCTTTCCCATCAGACCAAAGAAACCCTCTGATTTTATTTTGAACTTCATTGACATGATAGCTATTAAAGAACCAAACAAAGGAAAAGTACAGAGTGTATGAAGAAAGTATCTTTTGGCAAACTTGAACCCTCCCAGCAAGGGATAGGTAATGCCTATTCCAGCCATCCAACTTTTTATCAATTTTTTCTTTTAGCCAATGCCACATTTCTTTTAGGTTGGGAGATACAAAAAATAGTATCCCCAGATACCTTACCTGTTTCTGGGGGCCTCCCCATGTAAGATCAAACTTTTGCAGCTAGCTAGGGGGGTTGTCAACCCACCCTAGCACAATAGACTTAGCCTTTGAGACCTTTGCTCCAAAGGATAGGCAGAAAAGATATAACTCGGTTAGTAACATGTTTAAGTTTTCCTCTTCCAAATCCAAGAAAATGGAAGTATCATCTACAAATTGAATATTAAGGAGCTCATTATTATAAGGTAGATAGACCCCTCTCACCTTAGGAGATAAACTGTTGTCCCTTAGCAGATAATGAAGGGCATCTGAGGCAATGACGAACAAGGCAGGGGCAATAGGACATCCCTGCCTAATTGACCTTTCCAACTTAATGGCTTTCGACCTGGCTCCATTCACATCTATTTTAGAAGATGCATCATTTAGGAGGGTACTAATCATCCTGGCGAAGCCTTGTGGGAACCCAAATGCTTCCAGTCATTTTTAAGAAATACCATTCCACTATGTCGTAGGCCTTCTTGAAATCCAGTAAGAGAATTACCATATTTCGTTGTGATATTTTGGCCCAATCAAGAGTCTCTCAGCTAGTTATCAAGTTTTCAAGAATGTATCTCCCTTTGATAAACCCAGTCTGGGTTGATTTTATGAATTTGGGGAGGCTATTGGTGAGCCTCATAGCTAGAAATTTTGCAAGCACTTTGTAGGAGACATTCAATAGAGTGATAGGTCTCCAATTCTTAATCAGTGTTTTATCTCCTTTAGGTAGCAATTTGATTAGGCCTTGGTTAATATAATGTCCCAAGGACCCTTTTGCAAGGGCTTCCATATATACCTGGTGAAGATCTTCATAGATCCAATCAATGACTTGACCTTGTAGAATTCCACGGGGAGACCATCTATCCCGAAGATTCATCATTACTCATGGCAAGGATTGCTCTTTTGATCTCTTCCTTGGAAATCTCAGCAACTAATTGTATATTGTCATCTTCAAAAAAATTCCTAGGCATTAACGTCTTGAGCTTGTTTCTAGCCCCCAAATAGTTAGCCCCATCATCCTCAGCTTTGAAGAGGTCCTTGTAGAAAAGAGTAAATTGTTGCAAGATGTCTTCTTGATTTGACAGGGTCACACCATTGTGACAGATCTAATCAATTTGCTCCTTCATGCCTTTTTCTTTTATATACCTGAAAAATAACTTTGTCCCTTTATCCCCATTACTAAACCAATTGAGCTTTTTCCTCACTTCCAGCCTTTGAATCTTATTGGTTTGCAGCTTCCTCAAGGAGATTTTGGCCTTGTTGAGCTCCTCATAGAGCTACTCATCAGTATGATTTTCTTGAATCCTTGCTTCAGCAACAAGTAAAACATCTTGGAGGTGATCTTCTTCCCTCCTCCTATCCAAGGCTTTTTTCCAGCCAATTGTCTAGAAGATACATTTCCAAGACAAGACGTTTTGATTCCATCTATCAACGGGGCTGAGGTCTTTCAGCATCCACCTATTGATACCTCTTAAGGTATTTACAACCTCAATGCAATCTTGGTCTCTCAATAAACTAGTGTTGAGCATAAAATTATCTTTATTCTTGGGCCTAATCTTGATCCCACAATTTATAATTAATTTAGCTTTAATAGGGTGATGATCTAATAGAGTGTACGAATAAACAAGAACTTTATTTCCTTCACTAATGGGCTCAAAACATCACACATCTTTATTGGCATAGAATCTATCCAATCTACTATAGATTCTTTTTCAACCCTTCTGAGCATTACACCAAGAAAACCACACACCATTACTTTCTTACTTAAGACCTTCAAGAGGATCGATAATATTGAGCCTATTCTTCATTCTGAGCCAATAGTGTCTCTCGTTCCCTTTCCATTCCATATCAACACCACCCTTTTTATCTTCTTTATGTTCAATCATGTTAAAGTCCCCGCCTAACACCCAAGAAACATTCAGCAGCCTTGCAAGCCACCTCCAGAGCTCACTCTTACTGAGATATTCATTCAAAGCATAAATTGAGCAAACACCAAATTTGGCATCGCATCTTTCAAAGGTGGCCCAAACTGCCCTATTGCAAGGGGAGACCCCTGAGTTAGTGAGGTAGGGTTTCCATTTATTAGCCACCAGGATGGCAACACCCCCTCTGCCTTTCTCATGCTTGGAGGCCATGAACCATGAGTTCCCCCAGATAAACTTTAAATTGGTTTCAAGCATAAAGCCTACAACCTTGATTTCTTGCAGGAAGACAAAATCCTTGTTTTGATCAAGATTAAGAAACCTTCTTACTACATAATTTCTATTAGGGGACTCTAAACCCCTAACATTCCAAGAGGTAAGGTTAATCATCATTATTGCAGTTGGGGGTAGAGGGCTCTTTGGCATTCTTAAACATTTCAAAGAACTTGATTTCACTTTCCTCATTTTCCAATCTCTTAGGAGAAGGTACAGCCAACATTATACTGGTATTCTTTCTTTTCCTTTTGGAGATCACAATCCCATTCTTGCAAATGGTTATGGTGTTTCCTTTCTTCCTGGCCCTCTTTATAGGCTCTTTAGGAGGAGGGGGGTTAGAATCCCCATCAATGGTGTTAGTGCCTTGTAGACTCATCTCAGGTTTACTTCCAGATTCTTTTCCATCACTATTCTCTATAATGTCATTACAAGGGAGGCCCACTGTACTTCCAAGGGTATCCTCACCATCAAGGCAACCAAAAGGACTTGCAGGATCATTGGTTGGGTAGAGAGTGGAAGCCCTGACAAGTGGAGCATCGATCATCTCCACCGACCATCTACTAACCATATTATTCAAAGAATCAAAGGAGTCCCCATTTGGGGCAAAGGAAGAATCTCCACAGTTTCCTGCCTTGGCGTACTCTACCCCACCTGTGACACCCTCGACAGTGGAACTCTCACCAATTAAGGGATCCAACATTTTAAGGTTATATTCAGAGGGAATTTTGGAGGGCTAATTAGATTCATTGGTAGAAATTAGATTCTTGACCAAGGAGGAAGTATCACTACCCTTTCTGTTTTCACTAACATGACAATCAGAGATAACAGTTTCTTCATCGACCACAATACCATTGACATACGTTTTAATAAATTCAATTTTCTTTTGAGCATTCTTGTTCATGTTACCACCTTTTTTCATGATTTCTTGCAGAGCTAACTATTGTGCATTTAATTTAACAGTGCCAACTAGAGCGTCGAGCCTAGTGTCAGGAATAGGGGGCAAAGGAGGGGACGACAGGAAAGGAGGAGGCAATGGGGGAAGGACTAAGGAAGGAGAGAGGTGGCTACGGGTGGAGAATGTCGGATCAAAAAATGATAGGGAGAGGGAGGAGACAAGAGGCTCGGAAGCAGTGGGAGGGTCGTCATTAGACAAGGGAGGAGATAATAGGGTCAAGGGAAAAGGAGAGGTGACACCAAGCGGAACACCTATGCCAGTGGAGGGTGACGAAACCCCACCATCATCCAACAAGGACTTCCTTTCAAAACCCTCGGAGGCCCTCGCAAAGTGTTGGCTGAGACTCCCAAGGATCAACGGGAAATTCTTTCTCAAATGCCCTTCTTTCCTACACAGATAGAAAGTACCAATCCCTCCAAGGAATTCAACAGGACAGGCCTGGACAAAGCCATCAATTTTGATTCCAATGTTTCCAGGTAAAACCACACCAAGGTTAAGCGAGATGAGCACCTGAGCATTTAAGTTTGGCAAGGTGACTTTAGGCCAATCTAACCTTATCACTTTTCCAAACGGTTCCACAATCTGAGCAACAAAAGACCACATATCCTGTGGAATATTTTTTATCAATAGCCACCTAGGGCTAGACAAGGCAAGGATTTCATTACAGTTTGCCCCCAATTTCTAGGATAAAACCCTAAAGACGGATTTACTGACACTCCAGTAAGGCTTCTTCAAGATTTTGGTTTGCATCTCATGATTTCTAAAGAAGATTAAAAATAGACCCTTTTGAATCATACGGCATAGGGAAATTTACACATTTAATTTCTTATTCCAAACAGAGTTGAACCAACTATCTAAGTATTTTCTGGAGGGGATATTATCCAGGTCAATGGAAGCCATGAATACTGCGACCTTAGATAACCTACCCCTCTCCTTATGAATAGAATCAAGCATAAAGTGGTATCCAGAGGAATCCAACCTTGTGGTCCTCCATTTGCACCAGACGTTTCTCCTTCACCTACGGGATCGAGGAAGAATTTTGCATTCTCCAAACAATTCAGGAAATCATTTACAACAACATCCTTGAAAGATTTGGGGTGGTTACTGTTATTAACTACCCCACCAGAGAATGTAGAGTCCCCAAAAGGAACGAGGGGGGGTGTACCCCCTCCATCGAGTTTGAGATGAACAGTAGGCCCTTCAACCAAGGAAGATAGGAGGAGAAAGAACCAGTGAACACACAAACAACAACAACAACAACCCTAGAACCAACGCAACAAGGAAAGCAATTAATGAGGACAACTATCGAGGGGCACGGAGGAAGCTTACCTCTGTGGGGGAGGGCTTGGCCTCCCCCACCAAGAATTCGATGTGACCCTCAATCTAGTCTCAGAACCAGACGCTCTCGTTACGCCACTGCTCCAGCTACGTCCAGATCCATTCCTCAAGGGGTTTTTATTTCTATGCTAACATTTTTAAATATTAGATAGTAGTAAATACATATACATATATCTCCCTCAAGAGTATGCCATGTATAGAACATTCAAATTAATAGAATAGAATGTTCTAGTTAGTTTATTCTTCTTTGTCTCCATCTTGATTCTATACACTCAAAACATGTGTTTTAATCTATAGCATTGTCACTCAGACCACCTAGGAACCTAGGATCTAGACCATTGGTGTCAAAGTGGGTCATATTACATCTCATGAATGAGATTAGAGTATCTAAGCCTTGATTTCAAACCATAAGATCCATCAAATTACCTTCCAATTCATGTCAAATATATTTGAATGGTGGAGCAATATGTAGCTCATGTGATGATCAAATATGAAACCACTAACTCATTGAGAACAAAAAGGCATTAAGTTTTACTAGCTTATAGAAGTCCTTGAAGAAGTGGTTCCATTGGCACAATCAATAGTTAAATATTTTCAATGGTTGAAACCCTCTATACTTCAAGTGAATTTATTTATGTTCATGTGTTTTAGGCTAAAATAGATGTAGATGTTATGGATATTTGGTGAGATAGTCGTATTTATTCATAATTGACTTTTCTAAAAAGGAAGGGATTAATATTGCACTTCTAAAAGTATATTTATCCTCATTTTAAGTGATGAAAATCACATGTACTTTGGTAGAACAATAAACAAAATGAAGATTGAAGACTACTTGAGAAAATTCCTAGAAGTCTTCAAGGATGAATACTATCTGAAGAGGTCTTTGATGAATACTACATTCAATAGAAACAATTGTGGAAAGGCAAGACCATTTAGTGTGTTCCTTCCATGAGCTCTATGTGAATTTGGGAACATTCAAGTCAAAGCAGCATAGAGTCTTAAATTATCACAAGGGTCTACAACCATTCATTTAGTCCAAAATAAAGTTGGTCAAGGTTAATATGATGGTATAATCCTATAGTTACATGACTATCATTGAGAATTTTAAGACAAAAGGGAAAATGAGATAAATTCCCCACACCAAAGAAAACACTTTCAAACAAGAAAAAATCATCCAAAATAGGTAAATGGTGAGACAAACATAAATCTTGCAACCATCCCAACATAAAGTGTCATGTGCAAATGAACATGTTCACACACAAATCAAGGATTTGCATGTGCTTAGGTGAATACATACTTTGAATTTATCTTTCTCTATGCAACAACCACAATATCCACGCTACATGCAAAACTAAAGCACATATTCTACTTGTAGATATGGCCCATGCAAGGATAAACATTAGTTTTTTGGTTGATGGTGGTAGCATGAAAAGCTCTCTTCCAAATCTAATGTCATGAACCTAAATTTTCCAATTGTTAGGTCCCAAAACCACTCTCCCAAATCCTAATTTTTTTCCCACCTTCAAGGTCAAGGGGTTTTTCTTCAAGAAAGTGAATAGTGGCTCATCAAGAGATTCAAGATGGTTAAAGGCTAACATATGAGAGTGGGATTTCTCTCCTATACTTTGGACTTAGATTAGACTCAAGAGGGTGTTCCTAGAGGTATCCCTTAGCAAGTATGTACATCAAATATAATGAACAACTAAAATGACAATAGCAAAATCTAATTGAATACTTGACCCCAAAATTTGTCACCAAGTCAAATAAGACTAGCTGCAATAACCTCTATATAGTTGATTGCACACCTTGCACATGCACCCACAACTTCTAGCTTCATTAATCCCTTAAGATATACTCATTTATGATACATACAAAGTGGCAAGGTGCAACCATACTAGACATGATTCTTTGAAGTTGTTTGTATTATGGTTTCTTGAAATTATTCCCTAGATGTTTTATGAGATTGATGAACAACATGCATATCTACAATACTTCATATATACTATTGGTGAATGATTTTAATGGTTTTAATGGGTATGGAAGGTCAAGATTCCTACTAAATGATGCCTTATTTGGAAATAGAGTTATATCCAACCATGACAATAAAAGAACTATAAATGATACCAAATTATGATATAAAATAAACACTTATGTTGAATAATGCTTCTTTGAGCTCAATGATATTCATTTACAACAAGAGACCATTACATATATCAAGAATGCAATATATTTAAATGTTGCAACATTTTCAAATACCTATTATAGCTACACCAACAAATATGGTGGAAGAATGTTAACAATAAAGAGGGAATGTCACATCTCTCACTCCAAAACAATCCAAAATATCAATGATCATTCAAGGAGATAATTGTTTACATACTATGCTACAGTAGCTACATCTCTACAACCTACAGAAAAACTCTGATGGTGGATAAACTATTAAATATTGAAATCCTAGACTATTTTGTATTGTGACCAAAAAAAATCAAAAGAACCAACCCTTTGAATAAATAAATAACTTGCATATATAGATTGATCACCTAGGAAATTGAGCAATGAAAGAGAAGGCGTGTGGATTTGATTTTGTAGAGATTGTCAATACCCTAGTTGTCGTCATGATAAATGTTGTGTATCAAAATTTTCTTCTTTGGGATTTGCAATTTAGAAAAATTATAAAATCATTTTTTATCCATTCACCATACCTTTGAACATTAATGCCATGTAGAATCATGTGTAGGGATAAGGAAATTTCCCAAAATAATTGCTAAAAGAGCAGCCTAGAGATGGTGTATCAACCATTAGGTTGTGCAATAATAATTGTTGCACTAAATTTGAGTATGAGCAAAGTGTCATTTTCCCCTTTAGATCTATGAAAACCTACATAAAGAATGAATTTTGGGTTCCATTAGATTAAATACGGTAGTTGTGGAGCCAAATCATGTCATTAATGAAGCTCTAAGTCATCTAAGAGGGTAGGTGGTGTTTACAATGAAAAATGGTAGGAGTTTCAAACTATTGGGGGTTGGAGGGAACTCATATCGCATGCCAAGATTGAAGTGTTAGAGAATCAAGGAATCAGAGGTGACTAGGAAGTTGTGCCAAAAGGAATGAGCAAAGGGAGAAGGTCGATAAGAGAACCCTAACAAAGGAAAGGCTTTTGGGAAGTCAAGATTGAGGTTTGAGGTGGGGCTTAACTTGGTATCAAATTAAGGGGAATTCAAAAGATCAACTTTGAAAAGTTCTATAAAGAAAATCAATGATTTTTTTGTTGGGAAATTTTTAGTCATTATTCAATGAATTAATATTAAAGCTTTGTTCTCAAGTTTTAACATCAATTGGTGTGATACTGGGCTTGGAATTTTACAATATGAAAATTTGAAATTTGTATGTAAATCTGAAATTAAGTAACCTTAATGTGGAATTACCTTGCTTAGATCCATCTTCTTTATGATGCTAAAAAATAGTCAACTTAACATGCTTAGCAACACCACCTTATGTGAACTTATAACAATAATAAATAAAAGAAAAAATCACCATAAGATAGCAACAAAGAGATACAAATAAACAACATAATTTAGCATCACATGACATGCATTTTACATGGAGAAACCCTTGCAAGAAAAAACTCCACGAAGAGAGGCTAAGTATGCATTATCTTTGAAAAATAATACATTTTGTCGCACACTTGCATTCTCTTCTTTGCCTCCAATATGGTAGCACCTATGTACCTATGAACACCCTCTTTATGCTTTATTTTTTTCCTACTTAGGTTCTTCTACTTGCATTATAACTATTCATCATACCTTCCACAACCAAGGAGCTAAATTGAGTTGTAAAGAGGTCTTATGCACCAAACTTGGCACCAAAATATGACTCCTCATTCCAAATGTCCCATCCTTTATTTTTCCTCCTAAGAATATGTAAGGACACAATTTTCATCTCCAAAAACTTTCCCTCCAATCTAGGCACCCAGACTTGGAAATGAAACATCACATGAAATGCCACAAACCAAGGAATATCAAGAGACAATTGTTGTCTCTTTCCAAATGCCAACCTGGAAGATCCCAACAATCACCTTTTTCCTCTTCACTTTTTTTTACCCTCCCATGCTAGGCATCCACATTTGGTAAAGAGTCAATTAAATATTTATGTGCACAAGTCACATTTACCATTGCTAGTGGAATCCTCCATCCCTTATGAATGTATTACAAACAATGGTGAGAATAAAATACTACAAATTATTTTCCCAATACACCCTAAGTGTCTAGGGACACTTTCCAGGGATGTTGGAACCATGAAATATGACAGAGGATTTACAAGCCATATGGCACCTTAATCCCAATAATTTTGAACTTTTGGGGTTGAATGAAAAGGGGTGCAATGGATAAGGAATGGTCAAAATTATGGCTTTGAAAGATAGAGAATTTTTTGGGGTGTAATGGATCAAGGATCGAGGAATGGAGATGCAAGAAAATAATTACAATAAGGGATGGAGGGATATGGATGTCTAAAAGTCCAATCCCAACATAGAGGACTTGAAAATTTTATAGGCTTTTAGTTTCGAGGATCAAGAAGAACTCATACCACATGCTAGGAACAATATTAGGGTATGGGAAAGTTTAGTACTTTGCAACTTGCAAAGAGAAAGGAACTGCAAGGATGACATGTCCAACAAGGATGTTGAGATGAGAAACTCCAAAAAGTCAACACTTGGACATTTTATAAGGGTAGGATCTAGTTGTCAGGATCAATAGGAAAGGTATGTAGGTATGGACAACCCTGAAAATCTGAAATTCCAACAAACACAAAACACCAAAGGAAACATTGGGAATGACCCAAACTTATACTTTTGCACCTTTGACATTAAGGGGACCCTTTTAAGATGTCTCAGATTGGTTATAATTATGGGTCAAATATGATAGACACATAAAATTGAAGGGACTCAAGAAAATATTGGCATTATAGTTTGAGTCCCAACACCAACCATGCCTCATTCATAGCCTTATATTTTGGGAAATGTCAATTCTTGTAATACCAAATGTATACATATCACACATTAATATTGCTTCTGACATTTTACTCATCCCTTTTAGAAGAAGCTAGTATGTTCCATGAAACCAATTGATTCTACTAACATAATCCTTAGGCATCCCTACCTACATTTACACAACCAATCCCCAGAGTGTCACCATATCACTAAGTAGTAAGAGATCATATTTTAGAAGTGGTTCCATAAGTCAAAACATGTTGCACTCTCTCTACATCAAATTGCGCAATTTTATTTTAACACAATCAAGATGTTTATCTTTCAAGGAGAAAATGATCCATGTGCTACCACACAAGCATGTGTGCCACTAGATATTGGTATCACAATGTGCACCCCAACATGCAACTCATTACTCCATGTCATGTGATTCAAAATTTTCATGGGGCGTGCACAAACCTTTACATTATGTCATGAAAAATTAAGGATTGTGCCATATAGTGTTGCAAACAACTTTATCTATGTTCCACACCACATAAATGCATTCTCATACATTAGCACACAAAAAGTGGATAGTTCAAAGCATCACATAGCACCTCAAAGCATTATGCAACAATCTTGTGGATCTTCTAGAGCTATTACATGCCATTTCACTTGTAAGCACAATGAGCAACTAGAATCTTAATTGCCAAAAGGTGAAGCATCATACATGGAAATCCAACTAGTTCAACTTCCATTACAACCTTTCTCTTCATGATCGTGTAAGTAATAAGTTTACATCTATAACATAACAAGTAGGCTTCATTTTTTAGATTAGATAGGATTAAATAAAATGACAAATATTTTCCTTGAGATTGTGTAATGTATGAAACATGTAAATAAAAAAAAATCCAGTTGTCATATTCTTCTCTATCTAATCCTATTTTTGTATTTCTTTTGCATACTTAAAATACATCTAGGCCCTCATCTATAGCATTGTCCCTAAACCACTTAGGATCTAATCATTGGTATAAAAGTAGTTTCTCTTACATTTCCTATTGAACGATATATAAGTATCTAACCCTCAACATCAAACTATGTGATCCATTAAATTACCTATAAATTCATTTCAAATGCATTTCGATAGCAAAGGAGAAAGATTGAGTCCACACAATAACCAAAGATAAAATCACAAAGGCTCTTCAAGAACAACAAACATTTCTATTCTACCAAATCGTATGTCCTTGAATAGGTGGTTCCATTGGCACAATCATTAAGTAAATCTTCTAGTAACCAAGTCCTCTGTAGATTCCAAGTGAATTTAGATGTGCATGTGTTTGAGGGGAAAATAGATGTATATGTTGTAGATAGTTGGTTATATTACTTGGTATCATATTGTTTCATCTTTTTTGATGAAGAGATCAAGATTGCACTTCAAAAAGTCTCTAGACCCATCAAGAAATGGTGGAAAGCCCATGCACTTTGGGAGGAAGACTAAACAAAAGAAATATTTGAGCCTAGCTTACAAATTTTATTGGACTCCTTCAATGATGAATATTATCTTGAAGGTGTCTATAATTACCACTACATTCAGTGGCAACAATTACAAGTACATGACTAGCCAATTTGAAGCTACACTAATGCTTTCCATGACCTCTATGCAATGTTGGGAACAACTAATTCAAATTGGCATAGATTCCTTTATTCATCTTGAAGGTGTCTATGATGACCACTACATTCAATGGCAACAACTACAACAAGTACATGACTAGCCACATTGAACCTACACTAATGCTTCCCATGACCTGTATGCAATGTTGGGCACAACTGATTCAGATTGGCATAGGTTCCTTAAATATCACAACAAACTATGACCGTCAATTCAATCCAAATTGAAGTTGGTCAAGGTCAAGATGACAAGAGAAGCCTATTGCTAAATGACATTTGTTTAGTAGTGAAGACAAAAGTGTAAATAGAATATAGACCCTTTGCACCAAAGAAAAAACCTCCTTCAAACAAAACCAAACCACCTAAGATAGGTAAATGGTGTGACAAACATAAATCCCTTTTGCCACTCCAACGTAGAGGATCATGCATAGAAAACTTATTCACACATAAAAATCAAGGGTTCTTATGTGCTAGAGAGGTGAACACAAACTCTAAAATTACCTATTTTCACACAACCATAGCATTTACACCAAATGCAGAAGTAGGGTGCCTATTCCACTCGTAGATGTGGTTGCAAAGGTAGCCATTAGTTTTTCTAGTCAATGGTAGTAGCATGAACCTCATTTCCAAAACTATTGTCACATCCCTAAATTCGCCAACTAGGCCTCATTTGTACCTTACAATATGGGATGGATCTACAAAACCAAAGGTATAATATGTCACACATAATGATGCTTCTCATATAGCATTTATCCTTTTTGTGAGGAGCTAATATGTGGCATCATGCCAATTGATTCTAGTGACATAATCTTGGGGCATCCCTACCTACACCATTACCAAGTTGACTACACAAGAAATATGTGAAACAATCAATTTTTGTATTTTTGTTATCATGAGATGTATTTCAATTTTGATAGTGCAACTATTATCTTACAATTTTGTTTGAGTATGGATGTGTAGACTAGTTTATAATACTAGGATATACATATTTATGTACTTCGTTTATGCCTAATGATTAGTTAGAAATGTTCTACTTGATAGATTTATTCCTAAATATATGATCACTTGATGGCACTTTAAGGATACTTCATTTATAATTTTGTCTAAGTTGTGATGGGGTTAGTTAAACAAGATAGCAAGAAAACCAATCTTACTTTGTGGTACTCTTGGTTTGATAGCTCAATTACTATTATAATATTTTGCATACCTTAAGTTCATATAGTTAGTGATATGATTGGTCTTTAACAAGTTAATATCAAAGTGATGTAACATTGTCATCATGTGCTTCGGTTATACTAGATATGCTAATATAAACTACAGGTTGGCCAATGGGAGTGTGAGAATCCACACTAAAAAGTCATGTCATCTAATTTTTCTTTCACTTATTTTTAGAAAGGGAGAAGGGCCTATAGTGAGTCACCCTAATTTTGGGCTTCTCAAAGTCTTATGTGACAATTTCAAATCACTCCCAAATTTGTACAACTACTTATTTGACAAGTCCCCTGTTTATAAAAGTTGGTATCAAGGCCACATCATCAAATATGACACCACATCAGCATGCTTTTTGTCGAGGTATCGAAAAAGGCCCAAAAAAAAGGTGAGACCAATAGTGGGTCACTAAGTCATGTATAATTGGTGCACTGATGTAGCATCACATGATTTGCCAATTTGTGTACTTTATGGATAAAAGTGTTTTGAAATTGAATATTAAGCCTACCCACTCATACCTACTTCTATACCCACCATTGGACCCCTACCCACTATGGGCCCCTTTCCCTTAACTCACTTTTCTTAATTTTCAGAATTGTCTTATTGATCACAAATTCTTGAAGAAGCTATCCATTTAGTTTTGCTCTCTCTACCCAAGTGTAATGTATTTATTAAGTGTAATGTATCTAGAGAATTATCCCCCATACCACTTGGGATCTAGATCATCATGTAGTTCAACTTAGCCAAATATCTTCAAATTAGTCCAATTAACATGGAAAAAATAAACATTTATTCCAAATCTTCAGCTGAAAGCATATAAGTCCTCTAACATATTCATAGTTATTTGGAGAAAATGACAAAATCTGTAATCAAGTTGGAAAATTCAACCTTGATTGGCTCACATATATTTTTCTTACCTAGTTAAGCTGATTTCATGAGTGATTGTGTATATAAGTTGAACGCTCCAACTTTGATCCACTAACACATAAATTTCTTCTAACTTAATTAGATGAGTTAGACAGTTGAATTAAGTCATTAAATTTTTTGTATTTATTTTCTTTATTAGGAACAAAGAAATGTGATCCAAAATGTTAATGCAATAAATTTAATAATTAATTCCAAAAGCATACTCGCTCATTTAGATGGAGTGTGGAAGCATCATGTCTATTATTGATTGCATAAATTATTATTCCTGGTATAGAAATAAGAAAAAAGATCCCTAATCTTCAACCTTAAAATATAAAACTAATGGGGTTTCTCGGCCCTCAATCCCATCAAGCAATTGAGTATTCCTCTAATCCCACCTACAGAAAAGCAAACAAAGAACATAATAAAAATGAAAAACCCAACATTTTTTGAGGTAATATGCTGGCTACATTATAGCATCATTGTTGATGGAGCCCACTTTTGCTCTTATTATGTGCAAAAAAAAATATTTGATGTCAATACCTTGTTTAGAGATGAATCTGGAGATGTGGCCCATGTTACTCCATATAAGGCGGGCATTACTATTTCAAAAGAGCATGTAGGTTATTTGCATCCCCTCAATGGTACCTTCCAATGTCCCTTTGTTGAATGCTTCAAGCCCTTCTTTGTTTGCCATGTTTGGTATGACAAAGGCAAGGAATGCTCCAGTGGTTTTAGGTTTTTCTCGAAAGCGATGCTCTTTTGTTGTGGTTGTTGGTCGGAGGAGAAAAAAGATCTTCATCAATCAATTTATATCAAGGATGTTAATGATGCTTGTAGATTTATGAAAAAGACTTGTTGTCTTGTACTTAACAGGGATCCCCTCTATCAGTTTTAGGTGAAGATGTCTTAAATGAGGAGGCTCATTATATTCTTAAGGGATTTATATGCAAATTTAATGATCTCTAGACAAGCCTCCATGATCTATAGTTAAGATTTGTTGATTTGTCTTCTTTGTCTTGGATAGCTCTCAAGATTTCAAGTCTTCATTGTCAATGATTGCAGTCATCTTTCCCCATTTCAGCAGCTACAACTTCCTTTTATGTTCATCGTCCATGCATGGTTGTGAGGTCTCCAGTTTTGGAGCTAGGCTTTGGGTTATAAAGTTCCAAAGGATGATCTAGTAAACATGGTGTGATCTATTAGGATCCTTCTCTTGGGTACTAGCATGGTGCTTGCATGTATTGTTTGTACCCTCTAGACTAATACTTTCAAACCTGCTAGCAAACCTGCTAGACAACATATCTTGTGTTTTACCAAAACAGTAGCCCAAAAGAAGTCCCAACATTCAGGAGAAAAGAAGAATATAGATGATGGATGCATTTAAACATTAACTTACAATCCACTTCCCCACAACTGCAATGGAGATAAGAGCTGGATGGTAAATTTGCTTTTGTTGAATACGAGCAGATCAATCACATGGAGATAATGGATAAAAGAAATCAAAATTGCACAAGATGGAATCTTTATCTAGTCTGTGTAAGGATCAGAGCAAAGATATGTCATGTCTCAATGCAATTTTCCTCATGATATGAAATGCAAGAAATTTAATGGTACAACGCTGCCATGGATAGACACCCTACAACTACACAAAATCACCTGACAAAATTTAAACCCCCTATTATTATCATGGCAAAGGTAAAGACAACATTGAAAGGGAAGTTAGAAAACAGCATTGACATTTACATCAAAAATGTGTCTAAATTTTCTGTTCTGTCTAATGAGTGCAAAGATAGATTCCAATGCAAAATGTCAAACTGAAGAACATTTGTGAACCAGCACAAGCTTCAAGTTCATGCAACTAGACAGAAGAAAATTTACAAGTCAGCAGGCCCTTTGAAGGCCATGAATTTACCATGGCTTATCTCAGCTTCTTTCCATTTTGCTGTGTCTAATGAGAACAATGATAGATGTGAATGCTAAATGTCAAATGGAATAACGTTTGTAAGCCACAACAAGCTTCCAGTTTATGCAACTAGACAAAGAAGAAACTTCACTAGTCAACAGGCTCTTCAAATAACATGCATTTACTACAAAATGTAATTCTTCCATCGAACATAAAAAAATTAAAAAAAATATTGGTCAAAGTGTAATATAAATTTGGGACAATGGGATGCATTAAATCGCCAGTATGAATAATGTGAATATTGTTGTGTACATAGCAAACAGCTCAAACAATGCTCGTCCCTTTCCAGGCAAGGGCATCCTCAAGCTAGCTAAGTCAGGACCTTCAGAAGCTCCTTTACCTTTACTTTTACATTCCAAACAATTGCAGCAAAAAACATCAATGCATATTTGTGATGGCTCCCATGGTCAGAATCACCACTCCTGCTCAGCGATTAAATATATATTCCGTAGAGAGACCATGCATTAGATTTACAAAAAATAGATTCTTTGGATTTATACTTGTAGCAGTGACAAAACAAAATATCTTAATGCATGATATGGGATTTTCTGAATGATCAAAATGCTTCAATTAAAAATTTATTCCAAACAACTGTAAGACTATTATTTAGATTGACAATTCAAACATCCGTATATTTTATACTTATAGAATAAGCGATCAGCTTAAGGAAATACAAAATAATGCGTAGCATACCCGTAAAACATGCTCGTGCAATATAAGCAAGGCCATTTCCACTATAACCGTGGGCAGTGTTGCCTTTGCTTTCCAACTAAGAATGCAAAAGCAAATTTTGAATCCTGCTTTAAAGTAATATTTTTGCAAGTATATTGAAGCTCCAAAAAAGATACTCACCCAGCAGAAACAACAATCTTCTAAGCATTGTCCTCATGCCTTCAGATTCTAGAACATATTGGTATCAAACATGCAGAATATGTTAAACAATTGTCCTAAATTTCATAGTTAACTGACAACTAGTTATTTGTTTAACCTGAATTTCTTCCTTTGATGCGATCTCAATAATATCAACAAATGAAGAGCTGGATTATTTTTAACACTGATCTTAAACAAAAATGTTAGCGATCCCTTTATGCATTGTGTTCAATAATATTTATGTAGCTGAAGCTTCTTAACAAAGGCTCGCTTGTAATACAACATAATAGAGCCCAAATATACAATGCAAGTTCCATGCTTCACAATAATCCACAATGTCACAATACAAAGAATACAAAATCTTCATTTGAATGGTCTTCAGTAGTAGAAACTATTGATGAATGTGGCAAATATCTTACTCACCCATAAATAAGTGTTGTATTATCCTTCCTCTGTGAATCCCTAAGAGTCAAATATTCTGATGGATAATAAGATACAACTAGTGATGGGCGAGATGTCCAATTTGGAACAAGTATGCCTAATAGTAATCTAGATAATAATATCCACAACACTGGACTCAAGACATGGTCTTCCTATCACATCTAGATCAACCTAGATAGGAATATGACATCAAATGGTATGACTTTCAAGAAAATGGGAGGTTCTTTCGAGTGTAAACAACCAGGACCTCTAAGACATCCCATACACATGACCAAAAAGATACTGGCTATGGATGTTCCAATATCATGACTTCTCTGTAGTAACTCCAACAGCAACATTACTTACCTGCATGATTTGAAAAAAATTCCATAACACAGAAAATTAAAAGAGTGACATAAATATCCAGTACACGTATTCCTAAAATAGATAGCAAATGTTACCAGCTTGCCACTTTCATCTACTGTCATTGGATTTTCCACAACCACAGTTTGAGTTTGTGACCGTTCTGGAGGCTGCAAACCACACATGAAACATCGTGAGATAAAAGTAGACTCTGTAAAAGAAAAAAAGAAATAACTTATTTTATTTTAAGGATATTCCAAAATTGTATTGTCCATCGTAATAAGCTTAAAAGTTAAATGTACTCTACCTTTCAGTGACAAATATAGTGAACCATGGAATTCAGATAAATTTATGAAATGAACAGCCAAATATACGCATGCTACAATACTGTGAGATTAGTCATTATATGAGGAAAGCATGACATTGCACAAAAACACACTAGATCATAGAAGTAATGTCAAGAAAAGGTTTTAATTGCAGCATATCAAGAAGTTACCCAAGTTTCAGAAAAGAGTTTGGTAGTTTTCTCAGGTAGATTTATGCAGAAGTATGTTCTGAACAAACTTTTAAAGCATCGCAAATCAAAAGTAATTTAATGTGATAAAGCTGGCAAATGTCTCAGAAGTATGTTCTGAATGAACTTTGAAGCATGGCAAATCAAAAGCAATGAAAAACAATGTCCCAAATTAATGTACAAGAATACAGAACTAGTCAAACACAATGCATATTTGATCAAGTACAAGACCTGAAGCCAGTGGCTATCATAATACATAAGTGTCCAAGTACACAGTTTTTTCACCACTCACAACTGGACGGAGATTAAACATTCTTACATATAATCAGAATTAAAGGTACAAAATCCTAAGTAAAACTTACCACTGAGCTAGAAGATGGGGGTGTCACAGATGCTGTAGGAGGCCTTTGTGCAGGAAGAGGCATCCTCATATTGTTCATCTGTTATAAAAAAAGGACCCTGCCAGTGAGAAGTGCAATAGGAAGAATTGTCTCACATGAATATCAAACATGCAGAAAGAAACACAAAAAAACAACAAATCTACATGCATCAAAGCATGAAACAAGTCCCAATGGGTAACAAGGTTGTGAAACTAATGAAACTCATGCAATAACAGGGTCTTTAAAAATTGCAATTACAACAACAAAACTCTAAGCATCGCTCACTCCATTAACCATCTTAAAGTCATAAATCCCAAAGCAATGTGAAGAAAAATGCTAAAACACAAATTACAGAATTAAAATTTCAAAGTTAACTTACTCCAACTGCTGTCACAAAATGACAGAGTGCACATTTTACAGAAGGTGCTCCAAATGGATACATAAGAGTTGTACAACAATTCCCGCAATTCACATGTGCAACCTGATTTGCTGTTTCAAATGCACATTGTCCACTGCCAAATTATTATAGACATCAATAGAACATTTCAGAATAACATATTATCTGTATTTTTCATCTTGAATTTAATGCAAATGACTGCAAGAAAAGGCCTTCACCCATCAAACTCTGCATGCCTTTTACCTAGCTAATCTCAATGACATAAGACAATGAACAAAAAAGGACAAACATTAAACATCACAAGAATTGATAATGCATAGATATCCACATAATACTCACTGTTTTTATCCTTTGAGTTTTAAACTCAAATAAAACATTTCTGTGCAGGTAGGACCTTTTCTCAAAAGCCCAAAGTAAATATTCTATTCGCTACTTAATGTTACTACAAAAAGCAATTCACCCAGTGACTTGGTGCAATCCTGCATCATCTGAACTGTCTAGTCAATGGCAGCACAATTCTTCCAAAGCCATGCTTTGAATATAGGCACTTAATAACCATAGGGCAGTGCTTCCTTCATCCCACCAAACTAAATGGAAAATCCACAGAGGAGAGACTTTTATTTGAATGTCAATTTGTATCAAGCAACAAGTAATAAAGTAGAGCTCAAGAAAGGACCAGAATGGGGATAACAGAATTAATAATGAAAATAATTTTTTTCTTCCCATCAACCTGGTAAGAGGTGCTACTGATTGTGGTAACTGGAATGTCAAAGGCTACACCTCTCCATATAACAGATACATTCGTCAAACAAACAGAACATTAAAGATTTACCCAATAAGTGTCATTGGGCCCTTCACCAAATAAGTGTAAGGAAATTCATTTCCTATGATGAACTATACTGAAAACAGAAAAAATTATGAGTGAATAATCTTCAATGATAAAGAGTGAAAAAAAGAACTGTGATGTACCTGAGACATACGATTTTGTTGAAGCAATAGATAAGTAATGAATAAGGGCAAAAACCATTCAAAAGGAAACAAGTAAAATAATGGCATCAAAATAAGTTACAACACTTGGGAATAACAAAAAAAGTTATTAAAAACAAAATGTTGGGCCAAACAAATGGATTTAAATAAGCATACACCAAGAATGCCTCCAAAAGAGGCTAAAAACTTTTGCAAAGTCAGGGCACCTGCAAATAAAAAGAGAATGCAAAAGATAGATTTTGAAGAACAACACAATACACCAAAATAGCTTCCTCGAATGTAACGAGTCATCTCCAAGGACTATTAGAAGGATCAAAGAAAAGAAAACCTCATTAATGTTTGTTGGAAAAATCTTAACTCGGTAGAAGAAATGAAAATAGAAGTTAAGGCTTTTCAGACACAGGCTTCTTACATAGCTAACAGTGCAAAAACATAAACAGAAAGGATTGCATCTGTTCAGAACCCAACCAAAATGAATTAGGTAACAAATTTTCAGAAAACTAGTCACTAGCTATTTTTTTATAATGCCAAAACACAAGGTTCACTTCTGGTTTCTAATATATATGATCCTAAGAGCACACATCCAAGCAGATGTATGAGGAATGAATGAAGGCTTATCAGAAACTTAGAAAGAGGAAGTCTCTGCATGGTAGTTACTAGCAGGGGTAATGTGTTGAATTAAAATTTAATGAATGGCACATTAAAGTTAATAACCACAATTAGGATTCAATATAATTAACATCAAATTTAAATAAATTTGTGTCAAGTGGCAATTAAGGGAGTTTGGTAGACCAACCGCCCACATATGAGTAAATGTATATTGTCTCAATCTAGCATTATCTCCTGCTCAATAAAATTAAACTATTATTTATTTTTATCTATATGTATCTCAATGCAATGTATCCTCATATGTTTTCCACCAATAGTATGGGGTCTAGACAATTAGACTCAAGTCAATCTTATGCTCATCCAAAAAGAGAGTGTTTCTCATCCTGTAGAAACATCAGTAAACTCTATTTTATCAACCATTTGGAGTTAATAGGCATAGAACCAATAACAAAGCTATCGTTGGAAATTGAAATGATAAAGATGCACTCAAGAATAAAGAAGAAATAATTTTACAGGTTGCTACTCACTAGTTTCCATAGTTTGAAGAAATACTCATTCTAGGGATTACACCTTGGGTCATTCACCATCCAACTTGTTCAAAGAGCTTATCTCAACCCTCTTTGCAGAACATCTATTCAAATTGATTGTATATGCACATGTGCACATGTAGACGATTATGTGCATCTTTCTTCCATATTGTTCTTCATAAAAGCAATACAGTGACAAATACATCTTTGTCTTATTGCATCTTCAAAAGTTCACTTTCTATTTAGTGCCAGTTTGCTGCCAATGTTGGCCCCATGGACTGTGATGTCCCATGATATTATGCACAATTTTTGTCTTACCCATAAAAGGGAGCAGACAGAAAAATTGCAGCAATAGACTTAAATACAAATAAATTAACAAAACAAATAAATTTAACCCATGCTAAGGAGGCCGAGCAGGATGGAGGTTTAACCACCAGCAATGAGGGAAGAGGCCGACTCAGTGATTGAATTAAGGAGGCTGACCTTTACTTACAACACCCCTGTTTATCATATGAGAAATAATTAAACAAAATAAACTAAATTCAGTCGACCACCTTTGGCACCCATGACAAAGGCCTATAAAATATCGATTAGCCCAAGTTTATGCAGCGGAAAAAAGGTGACGATTCCCATTCCCATCGGAGGTAGCGATTATTGAGGGGAGATAAGCGCTCAGTTATGGATAAGACAAATGACTCCACTAAATGCAACAATCCATATAAAAGCCAGCAATTTGGAGTTTTGGGATGATTAAGAAGTAGGTGATCAATAGTGGGCAAGCCAGCAATCCTTATTAGGAGATATTGTTGATCATAATTAAAGACTATCCTAAGGCTGAATGGGGCGATTCCATATTTTAATTAAAGACTAATGAAGAATAATTCAAAAGAAGAGACACCTCCTTTAGAGAAGGCATATCCATTGTGAAAGGGTGTCTCTCTTAGGATATAAATGATAGAAGAGGAAATGGGTAGACCGTAGAAGGGGAAAGGAGAAAGGGTATAAAATACACATCAACAGATTTAATCAGGGGATTGGAGAAAAGTAAATTCAGTCTGGAAAGTACCAGACATTCAAAGCAGTCATTATTAAATCGGATACAAGGAAATCGAGATCTGCATTTCCTAAGTCAGAAATTATCATTAATTATTATTTGTGCAGCAATCTGATTACCTGAATTAGCGGTATGAGATCTAACTTACAGTCATATGATGCAGCATGATCTAATATGAATGGCTGTGATTATTTAATTAGACATTTCAGTTACTAATGATATATTGCTGCTATTGTCATATCAGTAAATGTGATTAATATTTGTTTGTCGTATGCCTTGAAAGTTGAATGTTTAACCATGATAGAAGGAACTGAGAGTACAAGAGGGGAATGGTAATGGGGCACTCTCCTAGGTACACCACCTCAGATGGGGACCAGATGAGCCCCATGAGGCCAAGGGGGTACAGAGGGTGCAGCCCCTTTGGGCTTAGGAGAGATGGCATTTTCGGGGCACCCATTGTAATCTCACTCCTCCATCATGGATAATCAGCACAAGAGGTCAAATCATAGGGAGAGGGAAATGGTTGGTGAGATGAGGGGATAATGGAAAAGACACCAACTAGGTAGATCACCTCATATGGATGGCATAGGCCACATGAGGCCAAGAGGGATGGTATATCCACTCTTGGGCCTAGGGTAAAAGGGTCCTAGGCACCCCATCAAGTCACGTTCTCCCATACTCTCCTATGATTGAATCCTCCAAGGATGTTAGAATACTTTGAGATTGAATTAATGATTGGCCATCAGTTTATTAATATCTAATTATGGTAATCTGCTAATTAGTATTATTGTGATAAATGATTATAATCTGCTAATCAGTTTGATTACGGTAAATAGTTTCTAACCTGTGCGCAGGGCTTCAATCAGGGTTTCAATCAGAGGAAAGATATTATCTAACCCCTTTGTTATTCAAATTAAGGAAATTAGGGCAAATTTAGGGCACTCCCAATTAGGGGTCATTACATGGACCTTGGGCCATCTTTTCTTTTCTAACCACACAAAACTATAAAAGAAAATAACAGATACATTTAAGGAAATGATGAAGTTTTCGTGATAAAGCTTTGTGTAATTAATAATTGTAATCAGCTGATACATTGTAATGGAAAGGCCAAATGCATACACTTGAGAATCTTTATGCTTATAGTTTTAAAATGCATAGAACTTCTATAGCATTTAGAAAGACATGGCAATAAAAATTAGAACACATACCTTCCATTGCAAGATTAACTGTATGGCAACAGGAACACTGAACACTTGTTGCCCCACGAACATACATTAATAACGTGCGACAACCTCCACAAATCAGCTGAGCCATTTCTGTCCCTATATGTAGGAACAAAAATATCACTCAGAACATACCATGCCAAAAGAATTCTCCAAGGTGCAAATGTTAAAAGCTCCATAGCAGAAAAATTATGATGCAATCAACACAGGCTGTTTAACAAATATGAAAGTTTCCTGCTTTGAAAAGAGTAAATGATAGTAAGACCTTATACAGTAAATTTTAAAAAGAACAATTGTAATGACAAGACATGGCCTGAACATAGAAACTCTTAACCCCCTTAGATAGTGTATATGCCACACTTTCCCTAAATAGAACTTGGATCTGATAGGAACTCCAGAACCATGGGCATGCAGTGTGAGATGGAGGAATCACAGGCCCCAGAAGAAATATCATACTGTTGATCTAATAAGGGATACTAAGATTGAACCTGTTTACATAACCTCACTAGTATTTAAGCCTTCCTCACTTTAAATAAGGAAAATCTCATTGTTTGGGGAGGGGGATTTTGCTACTGATAAAAATAATTAAAGGTTCCTGGAAAAATACTAGCTGGGACGAGGTTAAAGGATATGTTAAATAAGCCACAGTTTTGTCACTAGGTAAAATAATCCCAAATTCTGACGTGCACTTTTTTAAAAATAACTTTTTTTCTGAACCAAGAATTAAAAACTAAATGACAAAAATTCAATTAACTGGCGATCATGGCAATACTGCTTACAAACTTGGTTTCAAGCTTGGGTTGATAAGTTGAGACTAAAAGGTATTGATTTCAGAGTGGAAAAACAGATAAGGGAAGAAAAGTCATTAAAATTCCCAATAGGACACTTTGAAGAAACAATGGATGAGTGGGCAAAAGCTCTTGGAGTTTTGTGGGCAAATACCAAGTAACTCTTATCAAATCCATGTGTGATATATTAAGAATTATGTGGAGATTGCTAAGGAGAATCACAAAGGACAAAACCCTAGGTGAGTGAAAGAGACTGCAGTTTCAGTACATCCAGGAGCATTTATCCTTTGCATCCACCATGACATTTTGCAAGGACAGAAGAGCGATAAATTTTAGGGAAATTCAGAAGAACCTCGTGACTCTAAAAGACTGCATTTAGGAAAGGGTGGCCTCCAACAGCATAACAATATGAGAGCAGAAATTCATTAGACCATGGATAGGTCAATTTTTAGCATCCATAATACTCTAGCTATTCTAACTGTAAACATGCATTTTACAAGAAAAAAATAATATACTACTGATGGGTAATGGAAGATGAAAAATATTGGTGGAATAGTTTTGAAATCGACCTTGCTGGTGGCATAGACACAATTTAGATAATTTAAGAAAATTGTAAAGTTGGTTGGGTACAGTCATTTTTTGCATTCTTTACTACTACTCTTTGATTTTAGATCTTCAATTCTTTCAGTGTACAAACCCTCCAGATTCCTTATCTTCAGATTAGTCAAAAGCAATCTATGGATCGTCACTTAAAGATTGTTTGAGATGATGACATACACTCTTCTATTCTATTTTCTCGATATCTGGTTATCAGGACTGATTAAGAAATTGATTTTTTTATGTGTTTTTCTACAGAGACCTTAAGGGCTTTCCTCTCATTTTGATTGGGTGCGACTTGACATATAAAATTGCAGTGCATAAAGTCATGATAAAACAAATAAACTTCATTTGTTTTACATTGTAAAGGACAGTTTTCATTTTATTGGGCAAGTACTTATACCAATTGTATAATTGCTACAATATTTTTCTAATACCATCTAAATATGGTAAACATTAGGCAGGGGTTCATGTATTTATGTCAGTGTGGAACAACCTAGCTAACATGAAGTTGCTATCCCTCATCTTATCATTAAATTCAAAATTTTCAATATTGTTTCCTTTACCTTTTTACTTCTTCATAATTCTGTGTGGTACATTTAGACAGCTGTAGCAGAATGTTGTGTATGCAGAACCTTTTAAGGCATTTTCTGATAGCACAAAAATCTGTGCAATATCTTTCAGCTCAGAAAGGACAACTGGTGAAATATGTAATGACCCTGCTCAAATCTGACCTCAAAATGCGGATTGTAGGCTCAAGGAATTTCGTCAAACAATTCACATGCAAGGGTCATATGACTGATATAACATTTCAGTTTGCTTTAATGACTCTTTTCTTTAATTAGCATCAATGAGATTGCTTACAAATGACTCTAAATTGACTAAACAATGTTCTAACATGAATGTGCAACTTACTTTGACAATATTCGATGCATATATATGATCTAATCATGAGAAATGAACACCTACAGCCAACTGGTATTTTAACAAACAGTTGGTATGCAAACTCTAATGCTGATTACTATGATATAGAATTGCTCAATGACAACTACAAATGACCAGCAAATTAGTATATCTTATTACAACACAATGATCCAATACAATGCTCATCAATAAGCCAAGACTCTTGGCATTTACAAGAATTACAAAATATGATAATGCTGGTATAATGCACACCTACAGCTGAAACTTATAACACCTAAAATGCAATGCTAACATGAATGATAAACAAAGGAACCTGGAGAAATATTGATGCCTTAGAAGAGAGCTGATGGAAGAATCAAGTTTCAAGCAAAATGAACTTCTCTTAGGCCCCAATCGAAGCTTTCACCCAGCGCCCTGTTCTTGCCTGGCAATACTCTAGATAAAAAATGCAGCAATTAAACTCCACCTCTTGGCACTTGAAATGATTGTCTCGGCGATAGCAATTGAATGCAACAATACCCAGAACCATAGGATGCTTCGATAATGAGATATGAACAAAAATATGTTTCCAATGATGCCCCAGCAGCAGTATATCAGACTTCTAAATAAATTGTAGATGCTGCAAACCATTTTCAAAATGCATGAAACATCATCTCCATTCACTATAGAATCTAGTGCTGCAACCTCCTTGGAGAATCAATGCCAAAACAAGAAGATATAAGCAAAATCATGGCTTCAACTAGCTGGTATGATGGACTGTAAATTTATATCAGAATTCTGGAAATGACTGAATGACCTCCTCAATGCAAATTTGATGAAGACTATGAACTCCAAAATGTCTCCAACAATGCTCCAAATCAAACCATACAAAAACTTGGCCAAAGGCCACTAAGTTTTTACAATGAAGTTCAAATAGAAAGTCTGAAGTAACTTTCTCCCAACTGCAATAATTCAAGTGATATTTCACACCCTCAAAATTGCTTACCAATTGAGAGTTTTCGTTCTCAATGGCCAATTGTGACTACTGCAGAAACCCTAGGCTCCACAATGCACATCAACAACAAACATCAACATCAACAACAACAAATCTGGATGATAGGAGAATGAGCCCATGATGCCTATTTATACTTTTTCCTCAAGAGGTCGGCCTCCTTCTAGAACTTTCCCAAGTCACCTTCTAGAAGGAATATTATTTTATTTTATTTTATTATTTTGCACTCTAAAATAATTATTCATAACATAAAGTGCAAACATAACATTACTTTATAACATGAGGTTTCTAAAAATAGAAACATATCAAGAAATCATTAGAACACCTCCATATGTAGACTGAATCACGAAATGAGCCAACCAATCAACTGGGTATCTGCCAAACAACCCTCTTATCAAGCTCCATTAGCCTACAGGATCAGGAATAGGCTAATTCCTCTAAACTCCATTGCTCATGAAAAAGGGGACATTACAAAATAGTAGAAATTCCCTAGAGTACTGCATTCTATCAGAGGTTTTATGCCTTGATCAGGGTTTCCATCAATTCTTTCTCAATGATAATGATGGACATGATTGCTACTTGAGTTCCTTATGCATCCTACAAACCCCAAACCTCTGGATTTATAATTGTCTCATACCATTCACAAAGCTGATGATAAATTATAATCCTTCCACTTCCAATTTATATGGAATTCTTCTTCTGGTTATGTTGCTGTGGCAATAGGAGCAGATGTTGTCTTCTTTCATGGAGACATGTTTAATGGGTCAAGTATTCTGGCCTATATCACGTATGTGTTCTACAATTTTGTGATTAGTGTTTTGCCATGATTGATGCATTTTTTTATGTTTGATTTCCCTGCACATCAAACATGTAAAGCTTGCTAACATGGCATATTTTGTTTTGTGACTTACAATTTAGCATTCAGCCCCCACATTGTCCATCAAGTTGCACACAAACGGTATGTAGCCCTTTGTGTACATCAATCAGCAAAAACAATTGTCATTTCCCCACAATCAATTGGGCGTCCTATGGACCTTGATGCTCAATGTTTTCACAGATTGACAACCAGTTATTATTGTGCAATCTTGTGCCTTAGAGGAAGGAATAAATCCTTAAATTCCTAGCAGCATGGTGGTAAATTTCATATATGCATGAAAAGATCTGTTTTATGTCCAGATGGAAGTTATTATTTCAATATTGTGCCCCATACAAGACTTGTGTTCACTAATCAGCAGCATGTCCATTTCACTAGTTGGTGAGAGAAATGTGGTTTTAGCAATTACATGTTTCTTTGTAATTGCTATGACCATGTTCTGCTTGTCAATTGGCAAAAGAACATTCCTAATCAATGATTGGATAATGTGGAGATTAAATTTTTTTCTTGATAAATGTGCTATGTGTTTTCCAATTAAGAAAAAAATCATTTTGCAAGTATAATTCTGTGAATCTAAGTGCTTCTGGATTAAACTCTGTGTGGTTTTTCCAGAAGTGCATACAGTTTGATCCCTATGCATTTTCCAATTTGGAGAAAAATCATTTCAATTGTCCATTAGCAAGTATAATTCTGTGAATCTCAGTGCTTCTGGATTTAACTCTCTGTGTTTTTTCCATAAGCACATACAGTTTGATCCAGAAGCACTCAGATTTACTAATATGCAGGCCGTGGTGACATATATCTCTGAAGTATATTTCTTCTGTAATATTTTCAATTCCAATGAAATTTTATAAGCTTCACTGGTGGAATCATGATTCTTAATTTTGAATTTTGATGCATTTTTATTAGGTCTTACTAAGAGTTCCATCCATGTAACCAAATTAGATTGTACCATATTTCAAACTTTCATGGACTATATTAAGTTCATTTCACATCATTAAATTTTTGGGCCTTTCTGTCCATTTCTACTGTGTACTTTACACCCAGCATTCCAGCTTCAAACTTCTCTCTTTTCAAATGGAAATCACTATTTTTTCTTTTTTTTATACCAACAGTCAGTTGTGCCATGAACTTTTACCATCTAGCACATTCAATTGATTTAAAATCTAAATCATTCCTACAGACTTTCAATGTCCCCCCATTGGCATGTTTTGGCTATATACCACAATATCCATTAGCACGGTGGCTTCTTGCTTGTACATTAACTGAAAAGGTTTTGAGCTGATGTTATTCATCGTGCCTATGCCCGTGACATGGGTCACTTTTTCAGCCTTCTCGTTTTTCAATGTCACATGTCATGCATAATTATTACTACTATTTTATTTGTTTCTTTAACCTGCCCATGGGTTCTTGGATCATAAGAATATATTTATTGTGTTCTACTTTCAGAACTGACAACATATGCTCAAGTACTTGAACCAAAGACTGTGTTCTTTGATTGCCTTTTAGAATCAGATGAATTTCAAATATAGTTAATCATGATTATTTTCTTATTTATAAAGTTCATTTTCTGGAGGCTCAATTCAGTTACTTTTTAGAATCAGATGAGCTCCAAATATAGTGAATGGTGATTATTTTCTCGTTTATAAAGTTTGTTTTCTGGTGGCTGAATCATAGATTGTATGGCCAAAGTCAACTGTTCAAACTAAAGAGTAATCACACCAAAGTACTTGACAGAAAAACTAAGAATTCAAAAAACTACTACTCTTGGTAAATTACAGAACAAGAACAGTTTGCAGAAATTCCATATACAGATATCACAAGTTCTAAATTTCATTAGCTTCTACATTACAGGGGAAACCTGAGAGTCAAGAGTCCAATAGAATTCAATTTAGAGAATCTTCGATAATTAGGAAAAGTACAATTGGACCAATGGACAACTGATTTTTTTCCCACTTTCTCTCACCAGGTTTAAACTCTACTATTCAGATTAACAGTTTGTATATCAATTCTTGGCATGGCAATTCATTTGAGCTTCCAACTCAATACACAATTTCAAGATGAGGTTCATATTCAATAATATGGCTGCATTAAGGCTTGAGAAAATTCTATTATTTAATTCAGAATGACTGTTCATATATCCCTGTGTGTATGCTGCGTTTGGTTGTGATATTGACCTTGCAACAACTGGAAATATGGCTACATTAAAGTTCCGCTACTATGAATTGGCTAATAGTGGGAAGTGGCATGGGAGATTGCTTTCAAGGTTCATTTCTCCGCTGTATGAATTAATACTTTGTCAACGAGTCAATGCATGGCTGTTGTTATTCCAGCAGCAAATATTGGGATGCCCCCCAATCTCCTCACCTTTCATCTCTTGTTGTCCAGCTCTCTATTATAGCATGAGGCTGACACATGGCCCAGTCCGAATATGATGAGATGGTGGGAACAGAAAGCTCCATCTTATGCCTTAACTTCTCACTTTGCTGTCTTCATCCTCTGCTGTGCTATCCAATTGAATGAAGATTCCATGACTTGGCTGTGTATGGTTGTTGACTGGTCTAAATAAGACACATATAACTACCATTTGATGTGTCATACAAACTTTGCTAGTTTAGTGAACTAGCCTCTAAGAACTGACCTATAAATGCATCTTCACAGATTTTTTATTATCTAGTAGGAGTAAGCACATAAAGCAAATGTCCAATTTTAATGGGAATAAATTCATCCTCAACAGGGGTGTGGTCAATGGTTGGGTTGTTTGGTTCTCATAATGGAAACCAAGGTTCAACTCTCCCAAAGGATTTCTTAGTGTCGTAAGGCATGCTGAGGGGTAGCCCTGCTAAAATGCAGCCGGATAGTGCTGGAGGATGCGGCATTGATGCAGCCAGATAGTGCTTAAGGGTGTGGCAAGTGGAGTAGATGGAAATTTGTGGCGGTGGCAGTCCCACTGGATCTTTGCATATGGAAAGGTTTATAGCAGCAAGTATAGGTATGGGTCATTCTGTGGCATTCATGCTGTAGTAGGCCACTAGGCCTAATAATCCCAAATATGTTGTAAAGGGAAGTGGGCCCCAATTCAACCCATATATCTAATAAACTAAATATGGAAGTAAAGTCACATTTCCTGTGAAAGTTACACAATTAACATAATGTTATTATTTTTGTGTATGTTGATCAGGTTTATAGGCCAATTTACTTCAAGCCCCTGCACACATATCATAGCAGCGGCTGTTAATTACAGCATTTGCAAAGTGTTAACACACAAAACAAACCTAATGGAGGCTAGTCATGAAGCACAAGTTAATTTTAATAAGGGAAAATATTAAAGCACCCATTGAGGATTTATTTGATGATTGACAGAAGGCAAAGAAGGGCAGCATCAAACAAAAGAAAGGGGAGCTACCAATAATGGAATGCAAGTGAAGAAAAAAATCACAATCCCAATTAATCAGAGCTAGGAGGAACATTTTGCTCTTAGGCCTAGAGACAAGGTACAAGACATCACCTTTCAGGGAAGGCAATGATGCGAATGACATGTGGAATTGTGACAGATCATTTACGAAGTACCAAAATATCAGGGTATCATTTTGAAAAAAATTTAAGACGTTATGAAACCAAGGAAGGGATCACCAAACACCAAATCTAGTTGCAACCAAAAAACAGGGTATACTGGTCCAAAGGATGGAGGAAATAGAATAAAGAGTTATTGCAACCACATACAAAGTAAAACTTATCAAAGATGACCAACGAGTTATTCAACATAAACTTTATCTAGTTTAGTTCTAAAGGCTTGATACTGTAAGAAGGCTGATGGAATTTTTTTGTTTGTTTCAAAATCAATAATGTTAGTCTACTTTTTGGTTTGTACATTCTATAACTAAGAATACTCCAAAATCTTAGGAGTCACCATGTATAGAGGTCCTTATCCAGTGTATAGGCATTTCTAAGCCCCACGGTAGCAAGATTGTCCATGTTTATTATCTAGACAAATTTAGCAAATACAAACTACACTCTTTGTACCTATGATATATGCCATGTACATTGATATAATTTTTTAAAACTAAAAGCTTCAAAGATTTTAGGCTGTCAAAATTTTGTATGCATCAACACTCTTACAATGAAATGGTCAGAAGAAATGGCCTAAATATTTCTGCAGCTAGTATTTTCTTCCTAACAATCTCTTGATCCCTTAATGATTCTCTGTAGTTGCTTGCGAACTGTCAATGAATCTACTAATTGCTCAACATGGCAATAGTTTTATGGATAAAATCTTTTGGTAGTCTATTGTTAAGAATGTGTTGTATGCTTCATGTAATGTTCACCTCTTAAACATAGGGGTGTGGCAAACATATTTACCAATGTGGACGATATTTTACCAAGGTAGAACATTGGAGAGAGTGAGATCTTTTAAATAGGATCCCTTGATTGTGGGGATTAAATTTAACCCATTTTTTTTCCCCAAAGGGTGTTCCCTAGGTAAATAATCATATTTTTTTAAGTGTGTCATTCTTTACATTCTGTTGCATTTTAAATTTATAAGCATAGTTTCTCTTGGAAAATTTTATCAAGTGTTGTTATTATTTCCTTTCATTTGGTATCAGCACTTGGTTTTAGTAGATACATGAGAAAAAGGGTATTTTGGCCCTATGATTATTTTTTTCTTGACTGGGAGCTATGCATAATCGAGCATTTCAAGGATGCAAGCTCAAGATGAAAGATCTTCTAGTTGATAGAGATCACAGGGTTGTTTTTTCAAGATCAAAACCTCAAGGTATGACAGTATATGAATGGGCAAAGATTGACAGGAAGGCAATAAGCTCAATCCAGATTTGTCTTTCTGATTCAGTTTTGTTGAATGTCTCAAGAGTATCCACCACTAATGGGCTATCAAACAAAGTCTCTAGTGAACAAACTTTTTCTTCGGAAGACATACTGCCTTTAAATGACTGATGGTGGCTGTGACAAAACATCTCAATGCATTCAATATAGTGGGAAGCCAATTAGCCTCTATAGATGTTAAGATAGATGAAAAAGTCAAATGAATTATTTAGTTATGTTCTTTGTCTGGTTCATCGGATAACATGGCCATGACTAGTGCCTCAACTAAGTTAAAACTTGAGGAAATAGTTGCAGCCTTGTTATCAAAGAAATGAGGCAAAAATCCATGAAGAATGTTACACAGGATGCCGTCTATATAAGAGGTCATTCTCAATAGAAAGCCAACAGCAAGTCAAGAGATGGAAAATCAAAGTCTAAAAGTAAGTCTAAAATCCCTGAAGGGTTTCAGAAAAATAGAGTTGGGGTAAAACTAGGCATTTTGAATTGCAATGCAGTTTTAAAAAGAGTTACAAAGGCAAGGTATTTGATGATGCCTCTTGCACAAATACAAAGTCTTCTATTGAAGAAACTAGAGATGTTTTCTAGGCATCATTGAGTACACATTTGTGCCATGATGCATGGTATGCACCAAGGGATGGTAGTGTGCCTCCATGTGATGACCCAGAGGTTTTAGATGGGTTCACACAGGCCATTAATAAGATGTATTCAGCGGAGCAGGCTTCAGTACTTCGGACACAATTCCTTGACTTTGCAAACCTTCATGGCCCAACTTTGAGTAAACCACAAGCGAGGTTGGATAGAGCTATATTAGCTCAAGCATACCCTATTGGATGGTGGACATGGCATGGGAAGGATAAACTGTAGTTGAAGATACTTGCTACTCGCCTTCTTGCACAGGTTGCCAGTTCCTCTGCTATAAAGAGGAATTGGTCCACATATAGCTTTATCCACTCCCTCAAGAGAAATAGACTTACCTCTAGATGAGCTGAGAAGCTAGTGGCCATGCATAGTGCTCTTCAGCTTGAGGATCGTCAAACTCCAAAGTATTGACAGACTCCAGCCCTACGGTGGGATATTGATCTCGAGGACATGGCGCAAGTTGATGAGGAGGAGACAGTAGAGGGTTTGGATGGGATTTCATTGGTTGAGGCTGAGGTGGACCATCACAGTGGCAGTGACTCAGAGGATGACTCTGACTTTGATGCAGTTATGGGCGATGCAGATTAGGGGCAGCAGTGCTACTGCTCTTTGTTTTTTGTATTTTGATTTTCATATCATGATTCACAAACTTTAAAACTATATGGCAGCAATGTAGCCTTTGGGCATTTTGATATAAGTTTATAAATTATAACTTGGATGTTGTTTCATAATTCATGTATGTTAATTTTGAATTTTGAATGTGTATTGAGTATTGACAAATGATAATGAGCACAAATGTTATATGTTAAGGTTCTATAATGTATATTATGCATGCCTTATCCATGTTTTCATATGAATATTTAAAACTTCCTATATATTTTAAGTTTTCCCTATATTATATATATAGCTGTCCCCCCGCTGTCCCCAAATTTGGCCTCTAAATCCGGAAACTTGGGGACTAATCCCGCCGTCCCTTGCCGTCCCCGTCCCAGAAACTTGGAGCAACACTATTATATAGTGAACCCTATTTCATATTATATAGGGTTCACTATATAATATGCATTGTACAACTACATATTTTGCAACCTTGGAAAGATACATGAACATAACCAAGCACAACCAGAAATATTTTAAATGGAAGCAAATCATCCACTCTAGTACAATCCTGGCATCTGTGCTTAGGTGATAATGCTTGTGTAAACAAAGCAAGAGTCTGAAGGGGTGGAACATGCATAATTTATATTCCTTCCCTTGCTATTGCGATAATGTATAGATAATTCTTTGGTCCGAACAGAGACTCATTTCCAACATCCTTATGATAACTGTATATTTATGCATTTTCTCATATAGAATCTTCTCACGTCATATTATTGTACTGCATTGGTCCAAGCTCCCTCCCTGGCCCTGTGATGGGTTAAGATTGGAGTCCATATTCTAATTCGTATAAGAAGAATGGTCGGATGAGCTCTGTGGTTTGATGTGATTATGCTGGTAACACAAAGGGACTTAAACTAGGCTTGAATTCACAATGAGGTCTAGACAATGAAGCTCATGGCGGTCATGGATCGAACAAACTGAAAGGGTTGAGTACTAATCTACTCTAAGAATCCAAGAGACGGTATTGACTCGGTGAAACCAAAACTAAACTTTGTTTCGCCACGCAGGGAACGCGCCAACTACGCAAAGCCAGTGCAATCTTCAAGGGAGAGTTGTGTTTATGATTCAGTCCTACCTCGAATCGAACAATATTTATTCAGACAGAAGTTAAGAATCCACAAAGTAAGCTCAGGCTAACTTTACGCATTGAACGAAAATCAAAAGAAAGTATGAGCAAAAAGTTTCACCATAAATCAATACTTATCAAATCTTGCATTCATCTAACATACATGAAAAGAAATCTAAACTATGATGAGGGATAAGAACCATGACAACTCCAAAATAAGAGAAGCAATCAGAACAATGCATGCATTACTTATTACTTTGGCAATCTTACAACAGTTGCTTATCTCAACATGTGCAACATGCTGCTTTACAAATGAGGGGTTGAGCTCAATTTATAGGCTCCCCAATTACAATTTGATGGCCAAGATTGATTTGGAATCAACGGCCAAGATTACAAATAAAACCCTAATTAGGGTTTGCTACCCTTCGACCAATGAGAAAATTGCATTCGAGGACACTTGTCCTTCTTGCCAAATATGAACCAGCGGATAAAATAGAAAGTTGTTGCATGTTGATTTGGAATGATTTGATTGGTCAGAAGATGACGAGGCGCCACCTTGGTCGTTACGTGCCTTTTCCATGTTCTTGCCTTAGAATATTTTTCCCTGTCAATGATTCTATCTTCGCACTTTGATCTTGGATAACTTTGGCTTCTTCTTCTCACTTCGCCCCGGAGAACCTGCTTAGACTTGGATTGTTTTGGAATTCCTTCGAGTGCCAATTCAATGTTGAGCGCGTGAAGGAGAGGCAAAAGAGTCTCCACAGATAACAAAACTTGATAGGACCTGGAGTTTCACTACTTAGTTGTTCGCGTCAAGCCCTCCTTGAATAATTGGTTCTTTCTTTGTTCAGATCTCCTTTGCCTTGTGTAGTCATCCACCTGCAGTAAAACAAAACAAATTTATTTTAGATAACTTTTCAAGATAAGCTTTGAAAAACTTTTATAAATTTCATTTTCAAGTTTTTAAATCTTCTCTCCGTCCAATTTCCTTTTCCAAAATTATTCTGCCATAAATATTTCTCGTCCGACTTTTCTCTAGCCATGTCCAACTTTTTCCTAGCCATGTCCAATATTTTTTGTCCAAAAATTGTCTCTTGCCCAAAATTCTTTCGCCATGTCCGATTTTATTTGGCCATCATCCAAAATTATTTTACCATTACCTTCCTTCGTCCAAAATTATTTTGCCACGTCCCAAAATTATTTGGCCATTATCCTCTTTTGTTGGCCATATTTTCTTGCCGTCCGATTTTATTTGGCCATGAACTTCTCTTGATTTTCGACAATTTTCTTGCCATGTCCAAAGATTTTCTAGCCATGACTTGTCTCTTGTCCAAAATTCTTTTGCCATGTCCGGTATTTTTCCATCCATAACTCGATTTTTCATAAATTTTCCTTGACAAATCCAATTTTATTTCGTCCATTTGCTCAATTTTTCTAGCCATGGCGAAGATCTTGGGCGAATCTTCAAGTGCCAGGTATATTTTCATTTTTCGGATGTTTGGACTCAGGAAAATTTTAAATTTTATACTCCCAATATATGGCGGACTTTGGCATTTTCTTTGCCATTCGTGCCTTAGTCATTTTTTCTTTCCTTTCATCTTAGGCGGACTTCTCACATTTTGTAGCCACTTTACTTCTTTGCTAGGGCGGACTTTGTTGGTTCTTTGGCCACTTTAACTTTGCTTATGGCGGAGTTTCCTTTTTTATCTGCCATTTGACCCTTTGCTTTAGGCATTTTCCTCCTCCCTAAGGCGGACTTTAGCTTGCCTCTGGCCACTTTAAATTTACTTTGTCCATGCCTTAGCCAAATTTATCTTGTTTTGCTTTGGGCGGACTTCATGCACTTGCTTGCCACTCCTCTCATTTCTTGGGCGGACTTTGGGGTTATGCTTGCCAATCTTGAAACCACCTAGGGCGGACTTGGCTGTTTTCCATGCCACTTACCTTTTGACTTGGGCGGACTTTAGCTTCTTTCTTGCCATAAGTCTTGGTTGGAGGGCGGACTTGCTAGATTGCATTGCCATTGGATGCTTTGGATAGGGGCGGACTTTGCTTAAGAGTTGGCCATACACATGGCGGACTTCATAGTCTTTATTGCCACTTGACCTTTTAACTAGGGCGGACTTCATCAAATCCTTGGCCATTGTCCAAAACTTAAGGCGAACTTCCCTGTTTTTATTGCCATTAGACCTCTCTTGCTGGGCAGACTTTGTGACATAGATGGCCATGTATAGGGCGGACTTTAGCCTTCTCCAAGCCATCCATCTTTTGCCTTAGACATTTTCTTCACTCTCCATGGGCGGACTTTAGCCTTTGACTGTCCATTGCCACTTTAACTTAGACATTTCCAAGGGCGGACTTCATGGTTTGTATGGCCAAGACCTCTTTAGCTGGGCGGAGTTTAGCATATCTTTGGCCATACATAGGGCGGACTTTGGCCTCTTGTTGACAATTGCCTCTTTTCCTTAGGCAGATCCCTCTTCCTCCATGGGCGGACTTTCTCCATTTGTTTGCCATTAGACAGTTATCTTAAAGCGGACTTGGCTGTTGGTCTGGCCATTGACCAATGCTAAGGGCGGACTTTCTCATATTGATTGCCATTTTTACTCTCTCCCAAGGCAGACTTCATTGATCTTCATGCCATTTGAACTGGTTGGAGGACGGACTGGCTGCATTCTCAGGCCATTGATCAGATTTTTATGCCATTTTCCTCTTTGGTTGCACGGACTTAGTCATTTTTCTGTTGCCATTCATTGCTTGGCTGAAGCTTTCACCATTACCTTGTGAGCTGAAGGCATATATCTCAGTTTCCTCCATGGATGAATGTTCAGATTTTCCCCTGATCTGCCCAGATTTCTTGTCAATTTCCAGATTTTTCATGAATTGCTCAGATTCTTGACGAATTTCCTGAACTTTTATCAATTTGTTGACGAATTCATCATATTATCCACCATTTTCTGTGCTCTTTACCAGATTTCTCTGTGATTTTCCAGAATTTCTCACCATTTTTGAACGAATTTTCCAGATTTTTGAACTTTTTTTGTGATTTTCCAAATTTTTACCAAAATTTCAAAAAATCTTCGAATCGATTTTCTGAGAGTTTCGTTGCTCGTTTCGAACTTCTGAGTGCGTTTTCGAAACTCGTGGCCCTTCTAAAAATAGAAACTTTCTAAAAATAGAATTTTTTCAAAAATAGCAACTTTCCAAAAATAGACCCTAAAAAATAGGGATCCTAGAATTGCCCAAAAGTGCCAAAAAAATAGGTCCTAAAAAATAGGGGGCCCGGGGTGAGAAACCCTAAAAATTTGGAAGTGTCGGATTTGACTGAAACGACAGTCGATCTTCGTCTCACAGGTCTTCTAAGCACATGGCGATGTTTATACAGTGATCTAGGCTCAATTTCTCCAACTGACTCGGGCGACTGTTCAAAACTCAAACTCCTCATTTGCAAAAAGACTGGTGATAAGCAGTTGCGACACCAAGGCAAAACCAAAAAGCAAAAAGATGGGTCCCCATTTGCAATGGGGCGATGTGTGAAAAGGTCACAACAAAACCCTCATTTTCAGAAACCTCATATAACTAAATTACTGAATGTTGAATTGAGCTAGCAACATTATAGTTATTGATATGAATATTTTAAAGTAAACATTTCAATTGTATTTCTCTATCTTACACAAAGATTATTCTATTCCTTGAAACTGCCAAAAACAATCTAAGATGCTACTCAGTATCTCTAAACAAAGATACATGTACAGAAGCATCTTAGCCAATATAAAACTACTAGCAACATCAAGGAAACTGAGAATGCAATTCCTAGTAGGATTTTGTTTTTTTCCCTGTGGAAAGAAACAATGGAAATTTTAAAATTCATCTCAATAAAAGGTAGTTTTCCTTCTTAAATATTTCCACTTCCAAATGAAATGATCTCAATAGAATAACAAAAATCAAGAGAAAAGACAAAGCAAAATTGAGAAGGAAGGGATGTAAACCAGGAGGTGGAACTGCCGTTACTGTGTTGCACACTGCACAGCAAACATTTGTTGCACCCTGAGGATAGACGAGAAGAGTTCTGCATCCACTGCACACAAGCTGACCCTGCATTCCTACAGATGCGAAAGTATAACATTAAAAATTTAGGCTGTATTTGACCAAACAACAACACAAGGCTTAAAATTGATATAATAAAACACTAGTAATTAGTAAATCTTTATCTTCATCAATGTCTCCTAGACCCTAAGGCTAATCCTAATGGAATGAAAAAATGTACTAAAAAGTTTAAAGAACATTTTGAAGTCAGTAAACACAACACAAAAAAAAGGCAAGTGAAGCCAGTATTGATGTTCACAAAGAAAGAAAGTATATTATGTCTACGAATGGCCAGATAAAGTCAATGGGACTTATTGTTACATCTAGTTACAATATTAATGTATTAGCGTACTTAAGATCTGAAAAACCCCAAAGAACTAAAAGACCAGAACAGTGAAAACATAATTAGAGGTAAACCATTACTATAGAGTAAAAAGAATCCTAAGATCTGAAAAAACCACAAAGAACTTGAACACTACAATGATGGAAGCATAAATCATAATCACAAATTACCAAAAAAAACGCATCCATGTGAGAGGAGGACCCCTAAAGGATAACAAGGAACAAATGAAGGCCAAAGGTAAAGACTGAGAATGGAAACCAGCAATGACACATCTGTATCGCAGAGTGGCATTCCCCATTGTTTGGGAAGTATAGGGCTGAACAGTGGTGTGCCCCTCATCAAGAGATACAATCTAATAATAATCATTAAAGCTTATGTCACCCCTAAAGGTCCAACCAAAGAAGAAGACTCGTGTGCAATATTGTGAAATTGATAATCATGACTTATTATGTACTGTGAAATGTTATCAACAAAAAGGAATAGCACAAACAAAAAGTTTAACAATAGTAAAATTATTTCCTCCAGCTGACTCATACTTAGGAAAATAGTTAATTTACATATTAAGGAATGTATATGCAAAGCACCATAAGATCACTAATCAATAGAAGTAAGCAAGCAAAATCATCTCAAAGAGGCATAACAAAATGGTAATTGGAATGCTTAAGCACTCAAAACACAATGATGGTGAATGTACTTCACTCAAAGTTAATGTATCCTTTGATTAACTCTTAAATATCTGGATTGAGCTAATTACTGCTGTTTCTTTTCTGAGAGATTCAATATTGAATCAATAACTCCTGTGAAGGAGCACTTTCTGTCCCTTTGAAAACCAATGCTGTTACTAGAGCCTAGAAGCAACATATAAATGATGTTACTGAAGGGAATACAATAACCTGTTCTAAAAATTCATCCATGCATTGCATAATGAACGATACTCTCCAGTAATGAACATTTAAGAATCTATTGAAGAACTTGATGTGTTTATATGTAAGATTTCAAACTAGTACAAAATTAATATATCATCAGTCAGAGGCATCTAGAACAAACTTTTTTCATCATAGCATATGTAGAATGGAATTCAAGTTGAGGTTGAAATGGTGTGGTATATATGTGGGCAACTTGGACTTTTATATTATTGAATTAATAAACAGATCAGTTGTTTCTTTTCCAAATCTCATGTATAATTTAATGCATGATTTGTGCAAAGGGGTGCATTTCAATTATGGTTGAGGATCACTCTGTCAGATCTAAAGGGGCTTTCAATGTAACATTCTCTGCCATTTACAATTCACTTGTGTCAAATCCAGATAGTTCATATCAATATCTGTGCGATTCTAGCATATATTCCTTGATTGTGAGATTAACTTTAGGTCAATTATTGAACAAAGAGCACTTAAGTCATTGGTGTCTCTACATTGGCCAACTTGTCCATATTTATCACAATACCTCTCTTGATCACTGTTTTAACTCTTGACAACACATTAGCATGATTCTGAGCAATATTTCTCCCATTGATTTCAATTATAAACTGAGTAGCATTTCCTTCACTAGTATCTCTATATTTCTTTTCATAATTATCACTTTACCTAGCTTATCTTTACAGTATTTCGGAGCAAATACCTTCTTTTGTTGCCTATTACCCTTTACCAATTAATAGTCAAGCACCATGTAACATACATAACAAAATGCATGTAAAAATGTTAGTTCTTCTATAGGCATAATTTTATGTCTTTCCAGTTTGGATGTCTTTACAATATGAAAGAAGAAACCAAATAACCCCAACTAAGATGCTTTCTAGATTGCACGCCTCCTGTATATGGATAATAGCTATTCATAAGATCACATCCTTTATGTTTGTCTGCAGAAGAATTTTGAGGTCTCTCCAGCAATAAGTTAGGTTTATTCTGTATAGACTTTATTGGATAGTGGTTATATATGTAGTAACTTTTTGGCTATCCATGTCAGGTTAAAATATTTGTAAAAGTTCAGTTAACAAATCTTCTGGGTTTGGCTTAAAATTTATCATCTGTAACAAACTAAATTTCTCTCCAGAGTCAGCTCCTGTAATAAAACTCTTCAAGCAAAAGGGAAAAAAGAGGATAATTGCAAATGAAGAATAGATGAACTCAATAAATTATAACCTTGAAGATTATCTTGTTTATGCCAAAGGATTTTGTTATGTCCCCAGTTTATGCCAAAGGATTTTGTTATGTCCCCAGCAAATTTTGGGTATTCTGTATAGGCTTTTGTGGATAGTGGTTATAGTTTGTGTAACAGTGTTTTGGCTATCAGCTGTAAGATAAACTCTCTATAATTTTTCAGCTGACGGATCTTCTGAGATGGCTGAAAAGTAATTGTCTAGAGCAAGTAAACTTATCTTCTGCGCCTGCCCCATTATATAAACCCTTCTAGCAAAAAGGATCTCAGAGAGATAATTGCAAATGAATCATAGGTGAACCCAAAGAAGAATATCAGATATGCTTTATACTCAAAAAACAATAGATTACAATGACATGTGATGCACCCGGTCCAAGAAATCACATCTTCAATCATACGGGAGCAATTTCAATAAATGTGGTGCCCTATAATTCAACTAGGTCAACGGGGGAATAAAATGGCCTTTCTCCATATAATTATTAGTGATGGGTCAACATTCACAACATTGCAAAACATAGAACTATGTTGGTCTGCAGAATGGATCCAAAACAAACAACCCAATTGAAAACCTACGAAAATTACACAAACGGAATTCAAGAATAGATTCAATCTTACAAACTAAAACCAACTATATACTAAAACAAACCCAAATTCTCTACAAATTAAATCTTACAATCCAAATATGAAATTAATCTGACATGCCCACTTCAAATCTTAGAACCCATATAATATACCAACTTATTCCGTGCACCCACTTCGCACATGAAGCAAACCTGGAAACCCAATTCAAATATGATGAATTACAGTCCTTAAACCCTAGAATACAACATCGTACCCACCCAAATAAGCTAACAAGCCCCGTAAAAGAAAATCATAGTTGAGAAAAATCAAACCCGAAAACACAGTTTCATTATGAATTGCAACCTTTGAATCCTAAACTACGACATCCTACCTGCCCACAAACCCAATTCTGCTATGAATTACAACCTTTCGACCCTATACTACGATATCCTGGCTACCCACCTAAACTCAATGGGCTCAAACAGAAAATCATGATTGCAAAAATATTTAATGATGCTAGGCACATTAGATAAGCATTTACAGGTACATGAAATCTTCAATCAAGAAATCAAGGAAAACGAGGTGAATTCCGGATAAACCCAGACAAGCAATTTTCTGAACAAACAAGTACTAAACAACAATTTGGCCTAAAGAGCATCCATCATGTCAAAATATTTTACAGACCCACTTCACATATGAATTAAACCTGAGAACCCAATCCATATAAAATTTTAAATATTTGAACCCATATGAATTGACGATCGGTTAAACTCAATCTCACAACCCAATTCACCGATGAAAAGCCCAAATTCAGGTAGTGTCCTTACCATTTGGCTGTGGAACAGGCATAGGCTGGGGAGCATATGGACCCATGGGAAGGGGCATGGTTCCCCAGCCTGGCCTAACAACACCTGGATTATTGTTCGCCATAGAACCAACTCTAGGGGACTGAGCTATTCCTCCTCCTATTGGACCATTGGCTGATCCATTGTTCATAGGAACACTATCAGATCTGGTGTGATATGCTGCTGCTGGTGCTGTGTAGCTTCCTGATAGCATTATTAATCTTTTCTACCTGCTCAAGAACGACCACGGTCCTATGACGAAGCCCTTGTCTCGCTCAACTAAACCGCCACCCGCTTTGTACATACTCTGCCGTAAATCCTACGCGTCAATGTCTTCTCTTCCTACTAAATGTTTGTTCGAAGCACTCCTCGTCAAAAATAACACACATTTAATATAGTACTTGTAAAAGAAGGAAGCAATTTGTTAAAATATGATTATTCTCCGTAAAATGGCATACATACATATATACATACATATAAAGATTTATGATATTCAAAAAACCTACAATATAATATTTTTTTTAATAGGACTACTCTCTAAATATTATATGTGAAATATTCACACTATAGATTAATCTATAAATTGTGCAATGTATTAAAACCAATATCCCTAATCATGATCCTAAGTGCAAGTATATAGTGTATGTATTATTTGTAAGGATGGAGAGAATCATCTGAGTGCTTTTACCTCCAACCACAAATCAAGTGGTTCCCATTCATCTCCCTATTGGGGGTGACTTAACGCGTAAACAAGGGTGGTAGATAGTAACATCTACAAAAATACCACAACCAATCTAAGAACCTAATGTATAATAAGTATGTAATCACTATTACATGTAGTCAATCATATAGACTCTAGATACCCTCTAGCTACTCACAACTTTTGACTACCATGCAATCCTAAAAGTATAGTGAAATGATCATTCATACACCTATAGCATCACTTTGACCAAAGCGTTTAATTTTAATCATACTTTAGAATGTATAAATATGGTTCATTTATTCGCAACACCACTATCTCTTGCTTGACTCATTACATAATTATAAATCAATAGATAGAATTTAGAATGCAAGATTCTAAAATATTATAAATATTCTCATACTCCCAACATACCCTACTTTTGAGTGAGAAAAATAGTAGTACATCATTAAAGAAAATTACTCACTTTTTCACATATATATGTTTATATATTTTGCCAAAATAACAGTTTTAAAATCTTATATAAGGTTGCTCATGAAGGATTCCATATACCTAATATATGGAAGTCTCATATAAAATTGATATAAAATATAAAAGATATGATAGTTGTATACAATATTGTTTCTATAAAAAATTCTAGTTAGGGAAATTGTACAACCATGCATAATGTTATTTTTACATAGTTCTCCAAGTATACTAGGTATAAAATCAAGTGTAATGGTGTTCATACTTAGTTTTATAGGTATTAATAAGTAAA